>JAIVFJ010000267.1:0-83907 GCA_025765615.1 Zopfochytrium polystomum | reverse complement strand
TAATTGCGAACGGGCTTGCGTCTGCCCTGCAAAGAAATTCCTTGTGCATGAGGATGTAGATAGCTGCTTTCATCCTTACTTCCACTATTTTCCCTTTGAACTTCCTTCACGATAAAGGTCGGGCGAAGCGCATTCCAGCTTCATTTGATGCAACAGAAAATTAACCTGCGTTATTCGATTGGAGGCCCAGTGGAGGCAAAGGGGTTCGAACCCACGGCATCTCGCATGCAAAGCGAGCTATCTACCACTGATATATACCCCCTTCTGTCAGCTTTGAACCCAATACTTAGAACAAAAAAATCCGTTTAGAGTCCATGAGGGAACTTGCATGCTGCACTAACTGGCGCTCCTGCCAACTCAATGCTCACTGCAGCCAACTTGTAGGGAACGATTACCTCTCGGGATGCACTCACCTGGAATGGAACCAGGGCTGTTAGAGTAAGTAAACACACATTGGTGGTACTTTATTCAAGATCCTTTGAACCATATGGTCCTGAGGGTGTTCTAGTGCTGTACAAGTACTTGGTAAGGTTTCTGTGTGAGATTGGAGTTGACCAAAAGGTGGCTGACTGAGGCTTCGATGTGAGGGCGCCGAGCAAGGGTAAAAGCACTGAGTTTCATAATTTCGATATCATGGTCTGTTTCCCCTTTAGTGCGCCCATCCGCTAAGGACACAATTTCTGGTTCTCTACCAAGGAGACCATGGCGTTCTGGAAATCCTGGTCGCACTCCATGTAGATCGCAGAGGGTTATCAACATCCCTTGGATTCAATCCACAGGAGGGACACCACATCATTGCTTTACACGAGCAAATTTATTAGGAATTAATCTGGAGCCATGGTCACTTCTTTGCTCACGTACTCCATAGAGTTTTGGCCACATCAGTGTGATGCAACAGTGTCATTGTCTCAGAGCTAGGGCGCCTGAATGTCTCCTGAGTCTGTGCCTTTCTGGTACTGTGCCGCTGGGATGCCTCCCAGGCTGTGCGCATTGCTCAGTCTCCCGACTCTCACTCCGGCCCCGTGCTAAAAAAAGGGGACAGCTGGGCAACCCCTAGCACAGCAGCAACTGGACCTGCGCACCCCTCACACGAAAAAACAATGATTTGCCACGCTCTACACAGCTCGAACCTTCGCTGTAGCTCCATGGTTGCAATGCCGAAGACTGGAACAACCAACATGCAACATCGACACCACCCTCGCAGCACTTTTCGTCACCACTTCAGCCACATCACTCGCAACACCAACCAATTGCAATACTTGAGTCATCACCCTCAGCAGCCCGAAACTTTTTCATGCAAAGCTTGCATGCGCCAGGAGCGAATTCCAACAAATGAGGATGCGAAAAAAAAAAAGACTATTCATCAAAACACATATACATTAGTGTGTTTGTGCAAACGCCGAGGTATTCACTATTAGTACTCTCCCAAAATTCTCTTGAAGGCAGATGGTTTAAAGGCGCTGAGGTCAAAAATGGCCGTTATCCGACAATTTCGCCTTGATACAGGCAAGGTAGTCTTCCCTTACTCAAATGATCTGACACAGATTTTTGGTGTTGGTGGTCGCTGGTTTAGAAGGCATCATTGGTTAGTAATTTGGGTGTTACGTAACCAAACCCTAATGGTGATGTAATGATTACCGAAGGTGCATGTGTGGGGGAAAATTCACACAGCCGCAGGAAAAAATAAAAAACAAAAAAAAAAAAACTACCACACCTTGAACCAACAAACAGGGGTGTACTATCTGGCTTTGCTGATGCGGATACGGGGTTTTCATATCCGCTCCAAATCCAGCGGGAAGAAGTGCCGCTTGAACGCCGCTTTCCCAATTGGGAGGTTTCTCGCAATCCACACGCCCTGGGCTTCAATCCAAGTATTGTGTGTCCCACACAAGAAATTGGACAAAGTGCCAAACTTGCTAACAATAAGGTGCAAAGTGGCCTGCAGAAACCTTTTACAGGGTTGGCTGCAACGGTGCTCTTCCTGGCTAGACCATATCTTCCACAAAGTCTGTGGAGGCACAGGGGATCGAACCCTGGGCATCTCGCATGCGAAGCGAGCTATCTACCACTGATATATACCCCCCTTTGGTCATTCGCATTCCAGATTCAACTTAATCAGGATTTGCCGAACCTGCCGCAAAGCCCCAGCACTGCCACACTGGCTGTCTTCGAGGCCTATGAAATTTCGTGGGACATTTTCCCAAATCGGGAAATTCAATCGAAGACAGCCAAAATCGAAGACCGTCTGAGGCGTTGCCATGCACCGAAAATCGAAACGGAACCCTTGCTGCGTGATAATTACATCTTGCGGATAGCGCCACCCACTTTCTGCCCCGTTCGCTCAGACGCCGCCTCCCACGTCCCGCGATGGGAGTACGCCACGCAACCCTTCACTGCCTCTTCTGGGCGAAGTCTTCGTCGCCATGGTCCTGTCGATCGGCGGCCTAGCATACTTCTCCCACAAGGTCCTCGTACTCCACCTCGAGGCCCAGCCCCCCCTCCGCCGGCGCGACCGTCAACAAGCCCATCGATATCTCAAACGCCTCGACTTCGTGTGACGCGTCAAAGACCGGCTTCAGCAGGCTGCAGCTCCAGACACCGGGAAGGATCATGCTCGGCTGGTCGCTCGATTGGGCGACTATGACCCCGCGGCAGGCCGCGGAGAAGCTGGGGTACACGCGCTGGGCCGTCTAGTGAGTGTGCTCTTGCTCTGATGTGGGGTTTGATTCGCACAGTCTTAATGACTGCCTTCTCGAAACCCTCCACCCGCACATCCGCACGCATCAAGCAACACCTTTATGGAAATGAATATGGACACCAACCCGCCTTACGACCAAAACTCGCTCAACTGGTTCGGCTCCGAGGTCGCCCCGCGTCGGCGGCATCCTCGAGGTCACCATGGCCCCGACATCCCCGCTCGAACAGCTTCCGGACAACGTCCTCGACGCGTTTGCAAAGCAGCTGCTCGACATCAACAGCCGCTACGGCGTGCCCGTCCTTCTTAGATGGGGACACGAGATGAACGGGGATTGGACGACGTACGGCAACAAGCCGGTTGCGTACATCAAGTCGTTTCGAAGGATGACCGGGTTTGTGAGAAAGTACACAAACTTGACGGGTGAGCTTGGGCGATGGCCGGCCCCTTCTCCTTTTAAGGGTTACCTAACGAACTTCACTTGTACGATGTTTACAACAGCAATGGTTTGGGGGCCAAACATCGCCATCACCGCCCCGTTCAACGAAACCACCGGCACTTCGCCCATCCCCAATTCCGGGCCGGAGTTCGATGCCCTCGACACCAACAATGACGGCAAAGTGGACAAGAACGACGACCCGTACACTCCTTTCTTCCCTGGCGCCGACTACGTTGACTGGTTCGGCCTCTCCCTCTACTACTACTACCCCATTCGACCAAGTCAACGAAGCCGTCGCCTCAACCTACTTCCAAGACCTACCTCACTGGCTCCCGGCCCGACCACCTCCCGCGCCGTCGGCCCAGACCAAATGACCGCAGCCTACTACTCCAAGCTCCACGACTTTTACCACCAGTTTCCAGGGACCTACAACAAGCCCATGCTCCTTCCCGAAACCGGCGCCCCCTTCCTCCAAAACATCAACCCAATGTCGACGAGGTCACCATCAAGATGGCCTGGTGGGACCAGGTGTTGTCGGCCGACACGATCGCAAAGTTCCCGATGCTGCAGGTCGCTGTCAATTTCGAGGAGATGAAGGTGCTCAACGGGTTTACCCGCGATTGGAGGCTGCTCAATAATACAGCGGTGAAAGATGCGTTCAAAAAGAGGGTAGTGTCGTTTGGGAATAACCTGGCTGATGGACCCAGCTTGGTGTATGGTTGCGATGGTAGTGTTAAGTTGAGGTGATTGCCAAGGCGTGATGCGGTTCTCCTCTCATTCTACTGTCGCTTTCTTTCCCCGCGAAATACAGTTATGTCTTCAAGATTTAGCCCCTTCGTGTACATACGTATTATGGCAATTTTTTTAAAAAAAAGGAGTTTAGTGCGAGTTATGTATCCTCCTTTCCGCAACGATTACGGACGTGCTAACAAGGCACCTTCCTTCTTCTCTCATTGTGCTTTGGAACTTAACGCATGTCTGCGTTTGTTCTTCTTTGTTTCTGGTCATACATCCAAGGCGATAGCGAATGCCTCGTCGAACCGAAGATCCACAGTCAAGGAATCGTTGTTGTTCGCACAAAAAGTCGTACCGATCAACCGCGCCGGCGTCCAGCAGGAGCTCGATCACGATGACGTCGCGTCGGAGCTGGGATGTTGCCAGAATATGTTCCAAGGCTGCCTGCAAGTGGGCCAGCGGAAAGTCTTCGTGTCGCCACGTGCCCTCGAGGTCTTGGCCACCGTCGTCACAGAGCCTGCCCTCTCCCCGAAAGGCTGCGGCGTACATAGCCACGACGCTCACGTGCGAGGCCTGGTGGCGCACATCGCCGCCGCCGCCGCCGAGGATCGTGGCGCCGAGTCCGCTCTGAGTCGGCGCCCCCGTCGATGAGGAGAAACAGCACTTTCATGAGCAGCTCGAACGGGAGACGAAGCAGTGGAGGGCCGTGATATGTCGTCATGATCGCTCGAACATCTGGCAGCTGCTTCAGCAAAGGTGGGATCGCGCGACGAGAGACAAGACACAAACGTCTTTGGGGCGGTAGAAGTTTTACATTCAGCTTGGTTCAACACCTGGATGGAAACATGACGCTCAAAAACACGCGCTCGGAGAGACGTATCTCACCATCAAGTTTGCTCCACTTTCAGCATTAAATCATGCAAGGAATGACCAGTACGATGAGGAAACATTGCCCTTATTTCCAGCTATTCGAACGCCTTAGCTGATCCCGATGGACAAAGCATGGGCGGTGGACCCTTGCAATACACAATCATCATCACGAAGAACGTGGCGGGGCGGAAGGATATTGGGGAATGATCCACATCCACTCGGTCGCGGATGACCGTTGCCTTCGTCCCCCCCATTTCCGGCGCGAGGAATGTGTGTCGGGAGGGATGTGCCACGCTCCACTCCCGTTAGCGGGATCCCGCGGATCGCAGGAAAGGCCGGCGCGAGATGATCGTGAGGGGAGTGGGGTTCACTTCTAAGTCACGACTTGGGGAGCGGGATGTCTCATGGACGGGAGAAGGTGTCGGTTTGTGGTGCGTGGTTGTTGGGAGCTATTCGTGCGCAGGTGCACGCCCGCTGCATGTACAGTGCAATGTACTAAATGTCAACTTGCCAAAGTTCTTGTATTACTTGAGGTTGGCGCGCGAGACCGGCAACAGGAGAAGGCACGGATGCGCCACACCGATCAAAGAAGATCTCTCTTTCTTCCTCTCACTTATGCCTTATTCCATTTGTTTTGCTTCTTACTCTCCTTGTTGTTCTTGCTCGCCTTCTTGAACTACGTTGAAAGAACTCGCTCCGCCGGCTATATCGGGGGGGCACCTTCGTCCGTTCGTTGATGGGCGGGTAGAGACACCTCTGTAGAGTGCACAAGCAGACCTTACTTTCGAGTTCTGCGCGCACTACATGAACCACTATGTGCCGAGTGTTATACAATATCTCTACCGACGACGCGCGATCGAAGCAGGATCCACTTCGACATCCTTTCTCCATTGTCGTCCATGATGTGGCACTTTACAAAAAACCTCCGGCTGGCCCGCTAGATGCGCGCTCTTCGAAAAGACGCGTCGGGGACGACAGCAGATATCGTGTGAGCCGGAAAAAAAAAAAAAAAAAACCCTCTTGCGGTGTCCAAAGGGTGTCACATGACCAGCCCTGCTATTTGCGCAATACGACAATTTTTGCCCTTCCGCAACTAACACAAACATTCATCTCTCGGGATGACCGCTACCACCCTGACCCGCGCAGCCCGGAGGCTCCGACTCTCCCTCGAGCTCCTTTTGATTTTCATTGTCGGTGTGCTGGCTGCTCCGACAACGCCGACGACGACAGCACAGGCACCGGCTAACGTCAGCTTCCCTACAAGGCTGTCGCCGTGCTGACACCGACGGCAAACGGCACCGCATCGGGAACCCTCGCAATCTCCCAGTCCGCCGATCTACAGACCGTGCGCATCGATATCCGCCTGTACCGTCTGGCCCCCGCGTCCGTCCACGGCGTCCACTTTTACTCGTTTGGGGTGAGCGCCGATTCCATTCGTCCACACCTGCTCACCTCCACGATCCCCCTGCACCACCCAAACACACATGAAGGACATATCCGACGCCGAAAACGGGCGCATCCCTCGGCGGCCACCTCAAACCCGACAAAGCGGCCGCACGGCTGCCCAGACCCGACCTTGCCGGCCTCGCTCGCCGCGTTCCACGCCGGCGACGTTGGCAACGTCACCGCCGACGACGACGGATCCGTCGTGCTCACCGTCGTCCGCCCCGTCACCGCCGGCACTGCGTCGGCAAGCTTGGTGCCGGGAGCCATTGGGCTGGTCGTGGGGCGCGGCGTGGTCGTCAGGAGCGGCAGGGATGACTGCGTGACGCAGGTAGGCAGGGAGGGAACCGCGGTTACATTCCCTTTTTTCCCTCGTACCTGACTGTTAGCAAACCCCGCTCCCAGCCGACAGGCGACTCGGGCTCCCGCATCACGATCGGCGTCGTCGGGTGGCAGAACGGCACCGCCTTCCCGCCGGCGGCGGCGGCGGAAGCCGACCCGGAGTCGCCGGCCTCACCAAACAGCACCGCACAGGTCCGTAGCGCAAAGGCCGTCGCCGTACTGGCGCCGCTCCTCGCCAACGGCACTGCCACCGCCGTCGCTGCCCTCTCACAGCACAACGCCTCCAGCCCCGTCAAGATCAAGATCGCCGCCGTCGGCTTGGACCCGGGGTCCACGTACGCCGTGCACGTGCGCGAGTTTGGGGTGCGGACAGGGCTTTTTCTTTGGCTTCCGTTGCTTGTGGGCGTGGAGCTCGTTAATCATAATACTCCCCTCCGATAATAGGACATCACGGACCGTTCGCCCCGCCTCCTGACCGCTGGCGGACTCTTCAACCCGTCCAACACGGCGCCGTCCGCCTGCCCGCCGCTGCACCGCCGCACCGCCACCGCTCTCCGTGTCACTCGCTGCTGGCGTCCTTGGTACACTCCGCGCGGACGCGACCGGGGGTGCCACGCTGGCCGTGCAGACGATGCTCCTGAGTCTGTACGCCGCTGACACGGTGCGCGGCGTCGTCGGCCGCGCGATCGCGGTCGTCGCGGCGCCTGGCTGTGTGAGTGATGTCGGAGATGCGGTGGCTGTCGGCGTTGTTGGCGTGCGGAGCAAGGCGGCGGCGGACGCCGCTGCTGCCGCGGGGGCGACTGGAATCGGAAGAAGGCGTCGGAGGCGCGGGGTCCGTCGAGGGAGGAGAGGGCTTCGCGACTAGGGACAATCAGTATGCGTGCGAGTGGCTTGCTTTCATGAGGATGGAAAAAACATGGCAAACTCTGAGTGAGTGTCTTGGAGAAACCAAAAAATTGATAAAACATCCGAGTGAATGCGCCCTCCTCGACCAAGTCTTTTTCGGCCACAGCGGAAACATCCTTGCGATAGGAGGTTGGCGAAGCAAGTGTTTGCATTGCGAAAAAAGGCGAGAAGCTTTCAACAAGGCGCCGACCAACTTAGCCAGGCGGCTCGCCATCGTTGCCGTGTTCGTGGCACAACTGCTGCTTGTCGCCGCCCGCGCTGCTTGCCACCAGCTCCCACGCCCGCCGCCACCAACTCCAAGGACACGGCCTCAACATCCGGGTCGAGCAAGGCCTTCAACGGCGGCCGCCTAAACACTGCAGGAGGGGTGACAGTCCAGGTAAGAATCCGAGCCCTTCACGCTGTGGTGACTCAAGGCCGGTCCATGTCACTCGGAGGATTTTATCTTGGTGTTCTCTTGGCAGGAAGAGAGAGTAGAGAGAGAGGGACCGAGAGTGCGAGACGCAAGACAGACAGAGAGAGGAGAGAGCGAGAGACAGAGAGAGAGAGACTGGACGTTGGGAACCACTATCACTTGCCGAACAAGAATTTTTGTCTTCGCTCCTCTGTCGTGGAGGACCGCTGAAGACCTCGATATCAAACAAACACTCACTTTCACGCTCACACTCACACGCACACACACATATTAATACACACACACACACACACACGCACACACACACTCACACACACAAGGACGCTCGCACGCCACAGCACAGACACAGACACACAGACACACAATCTATCCCCCCAGTATTTTCAATCAACAATGACGGCAGCACCAGTCCTCGTCGTCGCCGCTGCCGCCTTCACTCCCGACGGCCTCGTCCCCTCAGACACACATCGTCGCCGTCACTGCCGCCGCCCCCGCCGCTCCCCCCAGTCCGCTATCGCGTGCTGCACGCCGTCGCGGTTGCACTCCTGGTCTCCATCGCCACTTTCTTCCTTGCCTCCTCTTCCTCCTCCTCCATATCATCCTTCTCCGGCTCATGGAACCCCCTCGTCTTCGCCGCTCCGACCCAAGACGACATCATCAACGCCATTGGGGGCTCGGATGAACGAGGCCGTCCAAGCCAGGCTTGAATTGAACAGTGAGTATGCATCCTGTTCCCGTCTCTTATTTTGCTTCCGCTTCCTCTTACCCCCACCTCTCTTCTGCCACCCGACCCTCGCCCCCCACCCCCACACCCCCCCAGAGCACAAAGCGCAGCTCGACGCCTTCGAGGGCGCCGTCACGAAAGCCAAAGCAGACTGCGACGCGGCGTGCATGGCCGAGCAGAAGAAGATCCAAGATGCAAACAACGCAATGCAGACTGCAAAAGATAATGCCGGCGCCCGGCGGATTGCGATCGGAACGGACACGAGTCTGTCAAAGGATGACAAAAGGAATCAGCAAGCGAAAGTCGCCACCGACCTGGGCAGCGCCCTCGCCAGCGGAAAAAAGCGAGATTGCCAGCGCCACCAACGCCGAGCGCGCCCACCAGTCCGCCTCCATGGCCACGCAGAACGCCGTCGAGAACGACAGGGCGAAGCTCATCAAACCGAGCCTCGAAGGCCTTGGAATCAAGTCGTGTCAGTGCCCCCTTCACACCGACCCTTGAGTTCTTTTGGTAAACTGACGCGACGACGCTTTTTTCAGACCCCGACGCTTCAAAGGGAGAAACCCGCGAGGATTGGGTAAAGTAAACATCTGCGTTCTACGAATTCTCTGAACACCAGCCCCTATTCTTCAAAACAAACCCTCCCCCGCGCCAGGTGGCCCACCGGAACTCCGAGTTCACCTACAACGGCCTTCCCGTCGACGCGGGCAGGGGCAAGAACGGACGCGGTGACACCGTGGCGACGCGCGAGGAGTCCAAAGTGCGCATCCTCTCGAACATTGGCGCGAGCGAGACCGAGGCCGACTTCAACGCCGTCAAGAACAGGGTCAACTCTGGCGACCTCGCCCGCGAACTGCAAGCCAAGCTGCCGGCGGGCGCAAACATCGTCAGCATCGAGGCAAAGGACCCAATGGTGAAAGACGGCAGGCGGCTTGACCGCTGGTGACAAGCAGGGGAACGTCAACGCCATCGTAAGCAAGCTTCTTACTCGGCAAACAATTTTTACCTCCCTCCTCGTTGTTCTGACTTGAGATTGTTGTTGCCGCTGCCTCCCGCTAACCCTCTGAACCAATCCGATGGACCAGATTGAAGTCGGCGGTGAGCGAATGGGCTTGATCATGCACTGCGACCTCACCAGACGCGACGGCATCACGATCACGCGCCGCTCCCGCCTCCGGCGCCGGTTGCAAGAAGCGCGTCAACGCCATGAACAACCAGTTCCTGTGGCGCCCTGAAGAAGAACAAGGACGCTCGCTCGACCTCAAGAGCACTCTTCGCTCCCGCAAAGAACACCATGAAGGGCGTCGACATCAACAAGAACCGCCTCGCCGACGGAAAAAAGGCCATCAGGCTTGGCAAGGCCAAGGACGCCGCGGCGAAACAAGGGAAAGCGATCAAGTCCGCGAACGGGAGGACAGACAGCGAGAGAGCGGGAGAGAGAGAGAGAGAGAGAGAGAGAGAGAGAGAAATACATCTTTTTTTTCAGAGACACAACCCCCTCCATGTCTAGTGAGGCGTCTTGCGACGTCGTGGTCACCACCTCACTGCATCAACCGCCGCCGCCACTGCCATCCGCTATCGACATCCTTTTTTGCCCCCTTCTTCCTCGACCCCCTCGTCCTTGCCATCGTAGGCAACGAGGACGACGACGACGACGACGACCACGATCGCCACCAAAGCAACCGGCCCGCCATGCCGATCGTGGCAGCAGCCGCCCTCTTCCTCGTCGAGCCGCCCCCACCGCCGCCGCCATCGCCGTCATCGCCGCCCTCCGTCTGGTCTGCCGCCCGCGCAAACTCGGCCGTCCTCGCGTACTCTTCCCGCGGCCGCCGCCACCGCCAGCCCACCTTCAAGCTCCCCCGCTCGACCGCCACCTCCGCCGTATCCCCACCGGCCGCTTCCGCATCGCCTCCCAGTCCGCCCTCGATGCCTTTCTCACCCGCACCTCTGCCGCCGCCACCGAGGCCGAGACCGCCCGCTTCCTCGCCGAGTTCGACGACGACGGTGACACGGCCGACGACCGCGCGGACAAGCCGCACACGCACGACCCGGCGGCATCGGTTCACGCCATAACCGTCGCGCTGCCGCCCGACGACGGCGACTCGTACGTCTCGCTCGACACACTCGCCGACCTCGCGGCGCTCCGGCTGCTCGACGTCTCCGCGCGCTCGTGCGCGCTGCCGGCCGCACGCTGCCCCGCCGCCTTTCCTGTCCTGAAACGCCTCCGCATCGGCCAGTGCGGCCTCGCAGACATCCTGCGGTGGAGAATCCCCGCGCTCCTCAACCTCCTCGCCGCCGCGCCCGCGCTCGTTGACCTCGAACTTCACGGCCGCTGGCGCACCACGCCCGGCGACACCGACACTGACGCTGACGCCGACGACGCACCGCCGCTGGCCCCCGCCCTGCGGCGCCTGACGCTCTGGTGCATGGAGCTGCAGGCGGACAGCGGGGCGGTGGACGTCGCCGCCGCCGCGGCGGAGGTCGCGACCATCCACGCGCTGCAGCGGCACGCGCCAGGCGTCGAGGCGCTGTGCCTCCGCGCTCACGACCGCGACCCGCTGACCTACGACAGCTACAGCGGCGCGCCGCTCGCCGACTGCGCCGCCCAGCTGCGCGCCGTCGCCGCGTGGCCGCGCCTCCGCGAGCTGCGGATCGTCGCGCCGTTGCCCATGTGGGGCTCTGACGGTGCGTTTTTAATTATTTCATTATCGAGATCGCGTGGAGTGGAGAGTCGCGTTGGGGGCGTGTCTTTCTTTTCTTCTTGCGTTCTGGGCTGAACACCGTTCCCAAACGACCCAGACTCGTGGCTCCCCGCCCTGGCCTCCCGCTGCCCGTCTCTCGCCACGATCGCGTACGCCGGACGCCCATCGGGACACTGGAGCGGCGGCGACCGCCTGTCCGCCCGCGCCCTCGACTCGGCCTTGCATGCGCTGCGCGCCGGCGCCGGCGGCCTGCGCAAGCTCGAGCTCCAGCACGTGGACTGGGTCGAGCGCGACCCCGAGCTGCGCGCGGTGCTCCAGAACTACGGCGTCGAGGTGGTGCTGTTGCCGGCCGCGAGTGGAGCGTTTGACTAGGAGACCACCCCCCCGAACCGCGAAGCTGTCCAAGCGCGTTAAAAGATAAATCGAGATGATGAATTTGGTACAAATGAGAAAAGGTTGGTGTGGGTTTCTCAGGAATTTTTTTTTTTCTCGCCCCCTTTGCCGGTCACCCGTAACGTGTAACTTAGTTCGGGCTAAAATCAAACCGAGTAGATTTCGTTTCAAAATGTTGATTATTTTGATTGGCACTGGGGGTGTTGGTTCTTTCTTAAAGCAAACGGCTTCATCTACTTCCCCCTACGTCTCCTGGGCGCCGTGCCGCAAGGTTGCGATGCTAAACAGCAAAAAGCCTGGCAAATCAATTTCGCCCCGCGCGGCTGCGCGATGGTCTAATAGAATTACAACTGGTTGAAATGTCGAATGCACATCGACTTGTAATACAAATTACGCAACATCGGGTTGGTCCCACATCACTCCTCCACGTTCCGGGTTAGCCTGGAGCTCAGCGTCGACCAAAAAAAGCCGCGAAACTGGCGGTCGCGTGGAAAGCCTCGACAGGGTTAGCGTAGTAGCCCGGTGCGAGGAGCTCGGCGCGGTGGGCCGCGGCGTGTTCGTGGGCGGGGGTGGGTGCCGCTCAACTTGGCCAAACGAAGTAAAAGGGGCTCAGCAAGATCGTGTTGGTTACGCAAAAATGAGGGAGGTTTTTCTTCTTGCGTTCAATCCTCAGCTTGGCGACGACAGCGAAGCACTTCGACTTCGTCCGCATTGATTCAACATCGTAGCTGAGCACCTCGAAATGCATGGCTTGGGGCGGTGTGGTTCAAGGAGGGTGGGAGGCGGGAGGGCTACCGGTGCGCGCAGTGGTACCGAGAAAAGCGGGAAACTCATCATAATAATAACATGGAACAGTGAGATTGGGCAGTCCATGGTTCAAGGAGTGGGAGGTCCCCCAAGAACAAAACACAAAAAAAAAAAAAAAAAAAAAAAAATGCAATCGACAACGCAATACCCACTGTGCTGATGGGGCATAACGTTTATTTGAGGTCCATGGCTTGTTGTACCAATTTCCCGACAAGAATGAACGACCAATGAATCTTTCGTAGTCCGCGGAACAAATACTGGGCAGCAGAGTCTGGGTGCACGGATTTCCCTAGTCTGTCCATTCAAAAAGAGAAGAGAGCCAGGCGAGCAGCGAACTGCTCTCCGCCGCCGCCGCCTTGGTCTTGATCTCCAACAAGCCGCTGTCCTTCCACCAGGCCACGGCCTCGGCCGCTGCGTGCTCCCCCGCCGACTGCAGGACTGTTGTCGGATCCTACTTGAGCGCAAGCCCACTCCCCGCCCACCACTGCAGCACTGCGACTTCTCCGCAACGCGTGGCCCACACCATCGCATCTTCCGAGTACCGGAGCTCCAGCCCGCTCAACCGCCACCACTCCAGCACGTGGATGTGGCCGTTGCTGCTCGCCATGTCCATGGCGTACTCAGTGTACTTCATTTCGAAGCCGCTCGCCAGCCACCACTCGAGCATCTCCACGCTCCCGTTCCTGCTGGCGAAATTCACCGCGTTCGCCGTGTACAGCGGCGGCGCAAGCCCTCTGGCCCTCCACCACTCGAGCGTCTCCGTCTTCCGGAACGTCGTCGCCGTGTCCATCACGTCCTGCGAGTACTTCATCTCCATCCAGCTGCGCGACGCCCACCACTCCAGCACCGCAACGTCTCCCGCAACCGACGCCGCGTGCACCGCCTCCACCCCGTACCGCACCGGGAGCCCGCTGTCGCGCCACCACCCCAGCGCGGCCAAAGACCGCCGCTTGCTGCCACAGTGCACCGCCGCATCCGTGTACTTTAACGGCAGCCCACTGCTGCACCACCACTCCAGTGCCGCCACCTGGTCCGCCGCTGTCGCCCCGTCCATTGCCGCCGCACTGTACTTGAGCCGAAGCCCGCTGCGCTGCCACCACGACAGGACGTGCACGTGCCCCGCGGCGCTGGACGCGTCCATCGCGCGAGTCGTGTAGTACTTGGCTGAGTGGGACCACCGCTGCACAAGGCGACAGAATCGTCTTCGGCGTGGGGGGGGGAGGAAAGTGGGGAGGAAGGTGTTTGAGGTGAGCTGGAGCGGTCAAGCACATGTGTTTCACATTGGTTCGTCGTCCTCGGACGCTTCTGCCTTGGGTTCCTCCTTCTTCGCCGCCGGCAGCGGCGGCGGCGGCAGGGCGGGCTCCGCCAGAGGCAGGGCGCTGCGATGCGGGAAACGCTCGAGCAGGACGTCCAGGAAGTCCGTGTCCGCGCCGCGGACGCTGGCGGCGTCAAAGGGTAATCGCTGGGTTTGGAGGAAGGCGTCGACCTGATCCGGAAGCAGCCGGAAGAGGGTCGCGATGCGGTACCGGTCGACGGCATCCAAGTGCTCGCGCACGCTGGTCCAGGTGATGCTGACGAGGAGGTCGATGGATTGCTGGCGGTGAGCCGGGGTCCTCGTGTGGTCGAGTAATAACATTTTTTTTGATTTCGTGGGGTGGCCGAGCCACGCCAGAGATTGGGATCCAAGCGTGGATGACAGCAGATCTTTCAAAGGAGGGCTATTGGATAATTGATTCATGGGCGTGCACGTGCTGGGGCGTCGTCGCTGCATCGCTGGAAGCTTCTGGGCCGCCGATCGGTCCTGCTTTTCGGCCGATTAGACTGCACGTACAGTACAATCTCCAACGAACTGGTGGCCTTGACCACCGACTGCAGTCTGTGGGTTCCATCCCTCCAGCTTTGAATTCGCCGTCAAGGCAGCAAAGAGTTCGTTTTTTTGCATTTACCAGATTCCTGCGAAGCCGCTCGTCTCGAACAACCTGACCTACTTCCGCATGGAGACTTCTTTTGCACCGTCGAGAGCCCCCTCGCGGCTGTTTGACGCGTGACTGAGGGTAAAGGTGATGCCGGTTGGGGCGGCAGTCCTCCGCAATGTGTGATCACGTGTAATGGGTAAAATGTTTTCCCATCCACCAACCACCGGATCTCCACCCGACGAACGCGAAATAAAAAAGGGACCCCAGGTCACTTCTTGGTCTTGGCCTTGCCGCCCGCAACTGCCTTCGGTTGGACAGGCTCCACCTTCTTCGTCTTCTTCCCTGGGCCGGCGGTGGTCTTCGGCTTCTTGTTCGAGACCGCCGGCACCGCCTTCTTGTTTTTCTTCGGCCCTGTCGCCTTGGCCGCTGGCTTCGTTCTTGCGCCTGCCGCCTTGCCCTTGCTTTTCGCCGCGCGGACGTTCTTCTTGCCCGCCTTCCCGCCCGCCGCAGCCGGTTTCTTACCTGCGCCCCGCGCCTTAGCCTTCGCGCTCGCACCGCCGGTTCCGCTGTTTCTCTTGCCGCTCCCCTTGCCCGCCTTACCGGCCGCCACCGACTTCCTGCCGCCGCCTGCGTGCGAAGCCTTCGTCGCTTTCGCCTTCCCTGCCGCCCCAACCTCGCGCCACTTACCCCCGGCTTTCACCTTGCCGGCAGCGCCCTTCCCGCCGCGCTTCCCCGCCGCCTTTTTGCCGCTGCCATCGCCCCCCGCGCCTCGTGCCTCGCCTTTCCCCGGCTTCGCCCCCGCCCCCGCCGCCGCCTTCGCGCCGCCCTTGCCCCGTGCCGCCGCGATGGTTTCTTTCGTCATGGACCCGATCGCGCCGGCCGTTTTCTTGTTCGCCTTTGCCGCCGCGAGCGTCGCCTGTAGGAGGAAAGGTGGGAGACAGAGGTCAGAGCCACAGAGACATAGAAGGCGGAAAAAAAGGGGCTGGCGTGCAAAGGCCGCCTCACGACCCGCACGCACGCGGATCCCCCCCCCCCCCTCACGCGCAACGCACCTTGATGTCCAGCGTTCCGTCCGCATTGAGCTGCTTGTTCGCAAAGAAAGCATTCATGTTCTGCGACACCTTCTTGGCGCTGTTGATCTTGCACGCGGTGCTTCCCGCGGCCGGCCGCGCCGTCCCCGACCGCCGCTCGAACGTCATCCCCGCCGACCTGCACTGGCTCTCCACTTTGGTCGACGTCCACGAGTCCTCGGTCAGCGGCTTGTTCTTGTCGACACGATTCCGCTGTCGAAACGGCAGTGGGCTGTGTTTCCAGAAAAAATTATAAGTGAGGACCAATTTTTTTTTTTTTTTTGGGCCAACCTTGCACTTCAAAGTTCCTTAATAGAAACCTCCGCCAAGAGCTCGTCCTTAGCACCTTTCTACTGTACTTTTGACCGATCAACACGTTGAGCGTACTCCCACAGCCGTCCACTGCCGTTCCGGAAAAAAATTCTAAGTGAGGACCGAAAAAAAAAAAATGAAAATCCTTTGAGGCCAAGTTTACCTTGCACAAACCCGACCCCAGGACGTAAGGGTAGGCCCCGTAAGCAAACCACACGCGTAGAACACGATTCCGGCGTCGAAACGGCGGTGGACAGCCTCCTGCAAAAGATTTCCTGAGTGGGAGTGCGTTTTGGATCTGGAGTTTTCGGAAAAACCTGCGATATTCCCTGCTTGCCACTAATCGACCCACCGTTTTTTTTGCAGATTCGGAATCCTCTCGCAATTCTAGCTTAGAGATGTGACACTTAGAACGTCGTGTCACGTCATCTTTGTGCCGGTGGGAGAGCTCAAAGTGTGGGTGGTCGCTGTGGACTTAGTTTTTTTGGCCCTGGTGGCAAACAATAACAAAATGAAAAAATTGACAAAAAAAAACAATTAGACTTGGCCTCATATGAGTCCATATTGAGTCCATATTGAGTCCATATGTGTGGACGCAATAGTGAATCAAAACCATAACAAAAACAATAAAATTGACAAAAAAAAAACAATTAAGGAGACACAAAATGGACTCATTAATGGACTTGATAGTGGACTTGATAGTGTGGACTTGATAGTGGCCCCACTTTCACTAAGTGGCCCCACTTTCACTAAGTATGGCCCGGATTGATATGTCTAGGCTCTGGCTCCACCCTGCCATTGAGCCTTCAACCGGTCACACAGCGTCGTCGCCCACGTGCGTTGGGTCGAGGTCCCCTTCAAGTTCTTCGTCCTGTCGCCCCCCTTCCTAACCACCCTGACCCTAACCGCCCTAACCTCTAACCGTCCGCCTCGCGCCACGTTAGAAGGGGGGTCACGTGACCTGGGTCACGTGGGGATCACGTGATCCGGTCACATGAGGGTCACGTGACTGGTCACATGGCGGTCATGTGACCACCTTCCTTTTATGGAAGTTGCCTTTTTGGGCAGTGTCAGACGCCCAGAGGGGTCCTTTGTGGTGAATCCCTTCCTCTTTTGGTTGGAATCTCTTTGGAATCTTTGGAATCACCTTTGGAACCACCACTGGAATCACCACTGGAATCACCATTGGAATCACCCTTCCCTTTGGAATCACCATTGGAATCACCACTGGAATCACCACTGGAATCACCTTTGGAATCACCTTTGGAATCACCCTTCCATTGGAATCACCATTGGAATCACCACTGGAATCACCTTTGGAATCACCTTTGGAATCACCTTTCCATTGGAATCACCATTGGAATCACCATTGGAATCACCTTTCCACTGGAATCACCTTTGGAATCACCTTTGGAATCACCCTTCCATTGGAATCACCTTTGGAATCACCTTTGGAATCACCCTTCCATTGGAATCACCTTTGGAATCACCTCTCCTTTGGAATCACCATTGGAATCACCCCTCCATTGGAATCACCATTGGAATCACCATTGGAATCACCTTTGGAATCACCTCTCCTTTGGAATCACCTTTGGAATCACTTCTCCTTTGGAATCACCATTGGAATCACCTTTGGAATCACCTTTCCTTTGGAATCACCTTTGGAATCACCCCTCCTTTGGAATCACCTTTGGTATCACCTTTGGAATCACCTTTTCCTTTTTTGCTGTTTCATTCATTCCATTTCCTTTCATGGCTTGACCCCCTTGGGCTGGGGGTATATAAAGCCTGGCAGGGCCCCCCCCTTTCACCCCTCTCCTTGCCAGAAACTCTTCCAAACCCAAAAGTGTCCCCTGTGCCCTTGACATTTGGTTTGAGGTATGATGCTGTCTTTTATTCACTCTTTGTGTGTGTGTGTTTGTGTGTGAGTGCAACCAACCCTTGATCCCCTATCCCTTGCTTGCTTTCAAACCCCAAGTGTTGCAATCACCCTTGTTGGTCCCTTTGGTTTGAAGTTTCTTAACCCTTGGTTTTTCTTTGTTCACTCAAGCGTCTGAAGAGGCTGCCAAAACAGCCGAAAGCTCACGCTGAATAAAGTCCCTCTGGTCAAGAAACTTCTCTAGTTCAAACACCAAGCAACAAGCCCAACACTCGAGGCCCCCGTCACCCTTCTAGGGGGGGCCTCCCTCTCTTAAGCAAGCAAGCCCCTTCTCCTCCACCACACCACCACCTAGTCTGGCAAGTCTAGGCTCTGGCTCCACCCTGCCATTGAGCCTTCAACCGGTCACACAGCGTCGTCGCCCACGTGCGTTGGGTCGAGGTCCCCTTCAAGTTCTTCGTCCTGTCGCCCCCCCACCCTAACCCTACCCTACCTTACCCTAGCCTTAACCCTAACCTTACCCTACCCTGACCCTAATCCTAACCCTAACCCGATCCGATCCAGGCGGCCCTCGTCGAGCCCGCTTTGTGGGTCGAGTTCGAGACGAAGCGACCTGAAGACGGTTACGACGGCGAAAGTGGCGATGAACAACAGATCTGTGCGGCTGTCCTGGCCTCGGTTGCTGCTGGTATGGGATTACAAGTGCAGGCAATATTGTCAAAGCCAGCTGTGCTCGCTGTGCTGTGGTTACTTCGTCGTCTCCTCCCCCTTCTCCCCTCAGCCCAAACGTGGACGCAGGCCTTTGGGCGTGTGAGGAAGACGCATTACTTATGCAAACAAATTCTCCGATGGTGCTCTTCATCCAACGCAAACCGCAAGCGCTAGCTAAATTTATGTCCATTTATTCGAAATTCCTATCGCACCGCACTGATGTAAAGTCAGGTATTGAAGCTCGGAAACATCCTCAACCCGACGCGCGGCAAGAAGGCTGTCATCGCCATCGACTTTGGGACGTCAGGGACCGCGTGACGCACGGCGGCAAGACAGACACAGCGATCCTGCTGTACGCCGACAGCCTCACATGCTACGCGTTCGGGCGGGAGGCCGTCGCCAAGCCTTCGGGAATGATGCGCGCCGACCGCGAGAAGCTTCTGTTCTTCCACCATTATGTACGATGGCGGCGCTCCGCTGTCCCTCGAGACTACTATCAAGGACGAGTTCGCGCAGAGGGAGGTGCCGTTAAAGAAGGTCGTCGCGGAGTGCCTTAAGCATCTTAAAGAGGGTGGGTAGCAGAAATCTATTCTGCGAGGAAAAGCTGTGAAATGTCGCTTGCGCAATGCCCGGTTCTAAAAAAAAAAACAATATCCTTTTCCTTTGATCAACAGCAACCTGGAGCTCGACGCCCGCAGCCTGTTCCTCCCGCCGAGACGTTTGCGAAACTGTTTGCCGGTTCGGTGAGCACCTCAAGCAGCTCCCGCGCGCCGCGAGGGTGGTCGTGCTCGTCGGCAACTTTGCAAACAGCCCGGTGCTTCAGGCGACGGTCCGGTCCACGTTCGAGCCGGCGACGCAGGTGGTGGTGCACTCGGACCCGGGGGTGTGCGTGGTGAAGGGAGCGGTGCTCCTCGCGGCGGGCGGGGCGGCAGAGGCGCCTGTGAAGCGCAGCTCGCACGGGTACGGAATCCGCATCACGCGGCCAGCGCAGGCGGGAGATCCGCGGGAACGCGTGCATGAGGTGAACGGGCAGAAGCTGGTGCGGAACGCTTTGGACATGTTCGTGGAGCTGGGCGATGTCATCGAGATTGGGAGCGTCGGTTCGCGGTTACTCTATCCGCTGCACAGCGAGCAGAATTCGATTTCGTTCGAGTTTTTTGCAACCAAGAACGAAGGTGTCAAGGTTTGCGCTTTACTTTATGGTGCGAGGCGACCAGGGTTATTCCTGGAGTTGCTCCAACGTGCATGCTCTAATCTTTGTCTTTCATTCCAGTACACGACGGACCTCACGGCCACCAAAGTTGGAACGCTGCGTGTTATAGGTAAACCAGGGACTCTCAAAGAAGGGTTTGTTTCCCCGGGCCTTGCTTCCTCCTTGTTTTACCCTCTCGCAATTTTTTTTTGTTCCTTGGCTCGAGACGATGTACTCACAACAGGTAAAAATCTCGATGATGTTCGGGGCGCCCCAGCTTGTGGTTGCGGCAGAGTCTGGTGGTGGTGGTCAACGGCAAAGCGCCACGTTGGACTTTCTGGCTTGACACCAAAAGTTGTTATTTCTTCGTTTGCGTTGTTCTGCTCAAACGCTTGTGGCCTATTTTTTGCTCCATATGCGCTTGTTTCGGTGGTATGACGAAGGGAGTGGTATGACGAAGGGAATAAAGAGCAGATCTGCTGTTGAAGTAGATGTGAAGGTATGGAGGGAGCACCTGTGGCTCTTTCTTTCCAAATCTGCAACTGCGGCTCAGGCACGATCGCGAAATGTTTTGATCATCTTCGTCGGCTTTTCCCCCCAAAAACATTGAAAGAGCGCAATCAGCGCAGCCACTTTGTGCAAAACAAGCGCTGCAAAAGGTTTCAAGCATAAAGTTTGATTGCTTTTAATGGCAAAGGGTTTAAGATTTGTGTGGTCACATTGCGGTAAAAAATCGAGTCCATCATCGTTACCTAACCTGATCGTATCTTATTTTTCGCTTTTTTTCTTTCGTGCTTTCAAGCACATTTTGAAGCTTACGGCAGAGCCGCGCCCCTCGACGCATACAAAATCAGCGGAAGCGAGTTGTTCGCGAAAAATTTGTTTGGGCACGGATGGAAACAACAGGGCGAGGGAGAGGGTGAGGCGGTGGCTGGTGGCGGACGAAGAAAGATGGAGGAGAGACAGAAGGAGAGAAATTAACGCCTGGTCGCAAATGTGTTACGAGGCGTGGCAGAAGGTGATGAAGAACGAAGCCACTAAATTCGTGGACATGGAACAAATATGTGCAGCTCTTGCAAGTAGGTGCGGGAGGCTGAAGGAGAAAGCAGAAAGTAGAATGGGGTCTGGTTCATGGAACCTGACAAGTCTAAGTGTGCTCTCCGCAGAGAACATCGTAACTGGCACCAGGTTGGGGGGTGAAACAAGTCGCCGCGCTCCTCCGTCCTCACACAACAACATGGTGGAGAGGAAAAAAAGTTTGAAACTGAAAGTAACAAAAGAACCTCAAACGAGGGGCGCGGGAGGCGGGCGGCGCACCACACGGCAATCGAAATTGCCGCGCGGCACGCCGCCCTCGCATACTGCAACCTCCCGCTGCCTATGCTACCAAGCCGCCTTGGCGACAACCGATCCGGGGAACGACCTCGCGACCAGCTTCCTCAGCTCGTCCATCAGCAGCACGCCCAGCCCCAGCCCGATCGGGATGAACCAGAACTGCGTCGGGATCGGCGCGGTCGCGAACACGGTCTGGATGCCGGGCGTGAAGTCGTTCATGAGGGCAAATCCGAGGGTGAAGGTCATGCCGAGCGGGATGAAGAGGTTCCTGCGCAGGCCCCAGAGCGGGTTGGAGGTGAGGATGGAGAGACGCGGTTGCGGGTGGCGAGGACGCCGTCGAACTGGAGGAAGACCAAGCAAAACAGCTTCCCTGGCTGGAATATGCACAACTCCGAGAAAACTGATAAAAATTTAAATTTTGTGTTGATCACATGCAGTACTTGGCAAAAATGAGGACAAGGGCCGCTTCGCTGCAGCCACACCAAACAAAAAAGCAGCACATACATGTTATGAATCACCCTCTGGAAACCTCTGGAACCTTCTAGAACATTCCTTCATGGAACCTTGTGGAACCTTCTGGAACCTTCTTTGCTTTCCTGACTAGTCTTGTTGTCATTGGTATTGCTCTTTCTGGAACTTTCTTTGAGTCTTGACAAGGAAGACTCTCAAAGGGTATAAAAGGGGGATGGGGGACCTGTCCCATCCCTCAAGTGAATTATTATTTCCAATACAATCATCACTCCTCTCAGTTCCTTGTCTGCCTTGCCCTGTCCTGCCATGTTCCTGACAATACAGTGCAGGACATCAATATCAAGCAAATTTGGATTTTCTCATTTCCCCATCTAATCTTTTTTCCCGCCAAGGCACACCCCCTACTCCCTAAGCCCATTCGCTTCTCCTGCATCTCCTGTATGATCTTCTCGAGTATCTCGCGAACTGTGGATGAACAGAGATTTGTTTTATTAAGATGTTCCTCAAGATCAGCCGCAGAGGGTGAAGCTATGCAGCCACGCTGCACTCCCTGCGCGACGACGCCCTGTCAAATACCCACCTGTGGATGAACAGAGATTTGTTAAAGTGCAAACTCCGCTAATCCACGCATTTATCCTGCGTACTTGGCATAATCTCCTTCACCGCTGCTTGAGCAGCTTGCGTATCTCACATAAGGGGTTGGTCATAGTTTAGGTTCTTCAGGGTTAGTATCGTCAGCTGCACGCGGCTCCACGACGATGAGTGGGTGAAGAAAGAATTCGGTGACGAAGATCGGTGAGGGAGAACATGCGCATTGTGCACTTTATTTTATTTGCTAGGTTCTAAAATTAGCCACGAGCAGCGTAGTGTAGTGGAAGCACGTTGGGCTCATAACCCAAAGGTCGAACGATCGAAACGTTCCGCTGCTATTTTCCAAGGATCTGCTAGGATGACAAGGAACGAAACATTTCGCAACCGTGGTTTGGTAGTGGGGAGAGCAGCCCAGCACCTTGCTCGAGTCATTTGATGGGCATTGTGCTGCCAGTTTAATTGCAGAATATCTCACTCGCGCAAAAATCGTATTGTCGTGTTGGTGGTGGATGTTTAGAATGTGCTGACGCGTTGATGACTATCATCGGAAAGGGACATTGTTTTAAATCCACGGTATTCCGAGTAAACGAGCTTGGAAGTGGCTTGCAATATTCTCAGGACTCCGTCGCACCTTGCAAAGACGGAACAAGGTTAACTTCCATCCTGCCCCCGCTTCGACGGGACAAGATGGGAACCAAGTTTCGCTCGAAATACGAGTTTGCTGGAACGCTCGTTTGCTAAGAATTGTCGGTCCACCAAGTCGGCGTGTGTTTTGAAAAAGGTAACGCGACACCAAATGTGGAGTTGCCCGCGTTGACGAAAAATGAAGGCACTATGGGGTCCGTTCATGCATGCTCCGCCTGGAGCGCAGCCCTCGGTGACTCTCACTGCACCTTCTATACCACCAGCGACGGCGGCAGGGACGATGATGGCCTTCGCTCCATCGACCACGTGATCGCGACTGAGAAAGCCAAGTCCTTGGCAAGGATGCGCAGGACCTTCGGGCGCGAAAGAAGAGCAGCTGAATGGATTGTTGCAGCCTGGGGAATGTTGAAATAGATTTTTGTTAAAATTTCTTGCCACTCCTCTAACCGAACGAACCACAAAAGAAAAATTGTATTTCCGCTCATTCAGAGTCAGTCTTTGGAACGCCACACTGCACATGCTTACGCGTAGCCGCCCTCCCCACCAAAAAAAAAAACTTTGCGTTTCTCGTAATCCTCCTGGCGTTCCGGCTCTCGTAGCAAAAGTACGCGCGCTTCCAGTCAACGTCTCGCTCATCGTAGTCTCGCACCAGGCGTGCCAACCAAAGAGCCTGAGGGTGGTGTCTGTATAGTCCACGTCGTGGATCTCTTGGATACTCGCACCATCGGGACAGCATTCTTCAAGATCGCCCATCCACTCCTTCGCGCCGCCCTGATCCGCGAGGGTCTCGCCGAGGTACGCGACCAGCAGCTCCAGCGACACGCCCCGCTCAGCCAGAGCGCAGCAGATCCACTTTGCGCAGCCCGCGTGGAACGGGAATCCGAACGCTAAGCCGTCCTCCACCTTGTCGTCGTTGTAGAATGTGCTTGCTCTGGCATCCACTGTCGGCGGCGATGGGTCCGCTGCCATGGCGAACCAGCAGTCCGTCGCGGCGTCTGGATCAAAATCGGGAACTTCGCCTGCCTGGAGCGGATCCTCAGGGCATTACGTACAGACGCTCGAGGCGGCCTTCGCCGTTGTCTTGACCGGGCCGAGTTTATCTCGCGTCTAGGAGGAGGGCTGCAGGGCGCGGTGGTCAGTGAGGGTGGGTGAGACGCGAGCTGGGTTGCTGTCCAGTTTGGAACCTCCCTCCGATAACGCACCTCTGGCGGCGGCGTGGAACTGCGAACGACCGAGGGCGGTCTCGAGCGCAGTGCCGCACAAGATGCAAAAGTGGTAGAAGGGGCCGCACACATGGTTTTGGCTTTTGGGTTTCTTTTTTGTGCTCTCTACCCGCACCGCGTCGCTGCAACCTCATGGGTTTCCACAAGGTTCCTGATGTCAGCTTCTTGTACACAGCGCTCCCTCCGCTGCTCGTGGCAGCACTGTAAAATGTTCCAAAACCACCCCGACCAATTTCCTTTCCTACCTTATTTTTTCAAATTTGCGCGCAATCGACGTGGTGGAAGACGGTATGAGAGCAATTCTGTACTGTGGCGTACAAGAGAGAGACCGGGAATGCTGGAAGGGACAAAAAATCTGACAGACTGGCCCCCCGACATTGACCACTTTGCCCTCTGGCGAGCTGCTGGAGCATCCAACCATTCGAAAAAGGTCGCCGCCACGCGAACGCCTCATGGCGAGCGACGGCGCGGCGATGCAAGATGCACGTGAGAAGGAGGGCTACTGTTTTCAACATTGTGATGGTTTCGGGTTTGCGGGACACGAGCGAGGAAAGGGGGAAAGGGGGGAAAACTGGGTTAGTGAAGAGAATTGAAGTAAACTAGGAAAAATACGTGAGAAAGAGTGGAAGGAGTGCGAGAAGTTGGAGATTGGAGGCACAAATAACAAGTATTGCACAGAGTTAAATTTCATGATTAAAGCGGGGCTAAGTCGAGGCCCTACTTGGGGATGTCGATGACTAAGCAGCTTTACTCATGTGCATCCCTTCCTCTTCTCTTTTCTCTCCCTTCCAAAGGACCAAAGGAGGAGCGAAAGCCAACCGGCAAAACCGCGGACGCGCACGAGAAAATCATCCTTCGGCCTGCATGGCGGAAATGTCCATCGCCGTAAACAAAACCGGAACGGAAAAAAATTGGAATGGAAAAGAGAAAAGAGCATCGAACGAGACAAGGCAAAGCAAACACGCAAACACACCATACTAAAAAATACAATGAAATAAAAAAATAAAAATAAAAATAAATTCAAATGCACCTCAGCCAACGCAGCCAGCCGCTCTCGTGGAAGCGCTTCTTCCGCTCCGTCGTCGACGCCGTAGTCGACTTCTCTACTTTCTTCTTCTTCTTTCTCGCCTTGCCCGCCGCCGCTGCCGACACCGCGTTAGCGGGGTGAGTGCCGCTGTCTGGTTGTCCCTTCGTTCCCTCATCGCTCTCTCTGTGTGTGTGTGTGTGGGTGGGTGTGTGTGTGTATGTTGTGTGGGTTCGTGTGCGTGTTCGTGTGTGTGTGTGTGCGTGTACGTGTGCGTGCATGGATTCAACCTCTTTAACCGTGGCCCCTCACAATTCACGCTCTCTTTCCCTACAACACTTGACCCGTCCACCCTTCCTCCTCCCCTGTTCCCTAGCCCTGCGCCTCTCACTGCCGCCCTCCCGGAACCAATGTCCTGGCCCCTCGCGCCAATTCCAGACGACAAACAGTCGCTGCAGAGTGAAGGACCCGTCTTCGCCTTTCGGCCGGCGGTCGGGATAGTGGAGGGTGCTGTGGCGCCGTCCACCATCGATGACGACCGCAACGTTGTGGAGCGCGGCGGTGGCGCTCGCGCTTGGACAGGCCTGATGGGGTTTGACGGAGGAGGAGGAGGGTCGAGTGGGGAGGGTGGGGCGAGGAGGAATAAGGGAATGTCGGTCGAGAAGAAGAGGAAGAAGAAGAAGGAGAAGGAGTCGAAGAGGGCGGGTATGGGCGTGGGGATGGGAGTGGGCAGCAGCGGGAAACGTGGAAGCAAGGTCTATGCGCCAATGGCCCACGATGGGTAATTAGGGAGTGGGATGTGCAAGGCGTGCATATTGTTCTCTAGTGTCAGGAGATTGGGCTTGCAGAACCTCCGTCTGCTGGTTGCACAACCAGCAGACGGAGCAGGCCCATTCAAACAACGGGAAGAGAAATTACAAGTGCTTTTCGTACTCAAAGTAACGACGCCTTTACGAATGTTACTTGCGCAGTGTGTTATGATGAGACTGGTCCGAAAGCGGCCAAACGAACATTCTGGCCAAAAAGTGGCGTTTCAGACCCACGTCAAAAAATCCAAATTACAACTGGGCAGCAATGGAGATATGGAGCCAGAATTCATAGCTGATTACTGGAAAATCCTGAAGAAAACTAAGCATATGATGAAAGACAACAAGTTGCGTGATATTCTCATCAACAGACTTTCTTTTGTTGAGAAGTTGCTACAACTGATGCACTTGCACCAGTACCATCAACCCCAGTGTAGTGATTTGAGCCAAGGAAGCAATATTCCGATGTCAATGGCAACCTCATTGCCGCCACTGATGCGACTTACACAAGTCAGGTTCGCTGAAAGGCCAATCTGAATCCAACAAATTGAGTTAGGCGAAGCGGTGGTGATTCTAGCTTTGCTTTCCTCGCAGCAAGCGATATTGAGAGCGGCTCAGGCAGGCATGTCAACGTCAACGTCGACGTCACTGCGCCATGCAATTGATGTGCCGCTTACTTTATGCGACGCCCCTGCCGAAAGAAAAGCCCAGGGACCATCGAATGGAAGGCGAAAAAAAAAAAAAAAAAAAAAAAAACAGATAGATTGCTTGCTATTTTCTTCTCCGTTCGCCTCCTTCTTTATTCGCCAGTTTCCTTGAGCGATAGTGAGAGAGAGAGAGAGCAGGAGAAGCTTGGCAATCCAGTTGTCTGTCTCTCCTCGCCTCGGAAGCCATGCCCGAACCTCAATTTAGGGCCAACAAGGTTCAGCATAGAAAAAGAAACAGCTATTTCTGCGCATCGTTACGTCATTGCCAAACATAAACAAGCCTCTATTGTGCGCACTTGACTTGCGTGAGCGAAACGCAACAATCGTAAATCACAGACGGAGCTCTGTTATGAGAAGCACAACGAACAGCAGGCGAAAGCCAGGGACCAAGGTAGAGACTTTCCAGAAAAGATAGAGGGAAAAAAAGACGATTTTGAACCGTTGAGATCGCAAGGGCTCATGAACAGAAAGAAATGGCGAGCTTCGGCTGAGATGAGGTTTCTTTGCCTACAAATCGGATGAATCTCAACGATTGGCGGGAAAAGGATTTTAAATACACACCTGAAATTAGCAGCACGATTTCAACCATTCCGTGCATTTTCCATCATCCGAGACGTCGCAGCAGCAAAGTCCTGTCGCCCGCAAGCGATCAGAGACGAGGTAAGAGATTGAACCACAATTAGCCCTCACCAAGAGCGGGGCTCGGGGCGGCCTGGGTCGAGGTGGCGCTGAGAGTGAAGGTCACCAGGAAAGCGGCGATCAGGAGGGTAATCTTCTTGGTCATGTTTCTGTTTTCTTTAAGAGGCGGAGAACGTGCAGGTTTGTGCACTTCAAGCGAAGAGGAGCGCCGTTTATATACCCGCTTCCTGTCTTCGATGTTTTTCGTTGCGCTTCGCCCTTCCTCAGTACACTATATTGATTTTCTTTTCTTCCTTTCGGGACCAGTCAAGAACGATCGGGTTTCCCATCAAGCACGCACACAACAAAAAGCAAAGAGACAGGCAAATTGACAGGAAAAAAAATTCTCACAGTAAAGCGGCCGCTTACCTGCGCAGTTTTGCAACGTGCTCGTCCCCCACGTCACACCAGCAACGAGCGCGTGAGCGCGTGAGTGTCTTCGGGGGCTTTGCAGCCATTTAAACGGCCGAGAAGCCACAACCGGCTGTCTTCTTTGTTCTGCGGGATTAAATTGGACAACTGACTTCCGGAATATTGAGAAGGGGAGGGCTCATTGAGGCAAATATTCTTCAGAAAATGGATGGAGGCGAGGAGGCTCATTACAGCGAAGAATACGTACTGGCTGGAGATGCGAGGCCGCAGGTGCGAGCAGGTCGTACGTCTATTTTCAGGGGATGGGTCGAAGACTTACCAGTCTTGTTTAGAACTGAGGAGAGCAAGTAGTCGTTGGGAAAAGTTTGGGCGTAAAGCGCGTCGACGTGGCCATCGTAAAGCTTGAAGTCGAGTGTGAGTTGTTGTGCGGTGTTTGTAACGATACGCTCCCTGACGCGGCGTCTGTCCAGGCCTCGGAGAATGTGGCTGTCAACGGTGGCGGTGCGAGTGAAGCGAGTATACTAATAAAGAACGTCGCAGGCCGCAACAGGACCAAGATGTATTTCTCGATGTTTCATCACCCCCTCAGATCGCGTCAAACACCTTCGTCCTCGTCTCGTACAACCGCTCAAACCTCTCCGCAACCGCCGCCGGCTCGACTGTCGCCGTCCCGTCGTCGAACGGCGTCCCCTTCACAAGCCCCATCACCGTCACCTCCCCGGCGTACACCCCGCTCCCCGCCAGCTCCTCATTCAACAAATGCACCGCTTTGCGCTTGGCGGCGTTCATCACCGCGATCGTCGAAAACCGCCACGCCACGGCCATCTTCGCGGTCCCCTCGGCGATCTCCTCCAGATATCCACCCGTCACCAGGATCGCGCCGAGGCGATCGCCCACCCGCGTTGACTTGAGGTCTTCGAGGGAGCCATGGACGCTGGCGACGAAGGAGGCGAACTGGATCTTGTAGGCGTACTGCGCGGCGTCGAGTGCGGACGGGTCGGTGAGGAGGGTGTTTGTGCCGAGGGCGGCGGCGTTCCAGAAGAGGATGTGGATGGGACCGAGGGACGCGCGGACGGAGGCGATGGTGGCGCGGACGGCGTCGACCTCGGAGAGGTCGACGGGGAAGGCTTTTGCGGTGATGCCGAGCGCGGCAAGGTCTGCGGAATGAGTGAGCGTGTGAGTGAAGTGCGGGGGGGGACCGCGCGTGAGGAAACGGCAGATCGTACCTTTTTCAGCGACGAGTAGCTTCGACTCGGTCCGTGCCAAGAGCGCGACGGCCAGGCCCTTCCTTTGGGCAAAGTGGATAGCGACGCCGCGGCTGATGCCGGGACCGAAACCCGCGACGACGATGACTGGCTTTGGCGACATGTGCTTTGGTGAATCGAAGGGAAGAGGGATCGCGAATGTGGCGAAGTGCACGTGATGTTTCTGGTTAGTTGTGAGGGTTTATATATATAGCTTGAATTAGAAAGCAGTGATGACAAATTTATTCACCAAAAAAGTATTCAGAGATGCTGACAAAAACGCGAAGCTCCCCATTCGAAAGCTGAAAGACAACCTCAACGCCCGAACGAAGTTTGGCGACTCCGCCTCGAGTTGCGAAAAATACAAGAAAACGAATGCAAGGGCTTGGCAATTGCTTCAATAAATTGGGTCATACAGGGCGACCAGCACCCTGAATCCTACCTGCGCCTTTCATGGAAGCCTCATTGCGTTGTGGAGGAAGTGTGAGATTCCTAATCTCACTGATCATGGTCTTAGCTGGGGTCTCTTAAAAGCTCTCCCCCAGTTGTCACTATGCCGTTATTTTGCCCCCTATATCTTTTATTACCATTTAGCTGTCCTTCAATAAAGCTAGAACTGAACCACATCATCCATCTTTGTTGAATTTGAGCTGAATCCGGGTACTGGCTCTGCTAATAACCAGGAGCTTCCCATCTTAAAGGCTTGTCTCATCCCTTTTGCCACTAGACTATAGGCCACAGCTCCATCAAACCTAGTCCACTGTATTTCCATAGCTGAAGCAAACAAAACCCTAACCTAACCACAGCTGACTGAATATTCTGCGGTCACTCCGGGGCCAACACCAGACAATCGAGCGGAGGTTTGGCTTCACCCGCTCCACTCCCAACAAACAGAACCGCCATAACAAGAAGGACGCCCCTCGCTGGCACACCCCATTTGCCAGCATCCGGTTCCTTCTCATTCCTCCTCCTTTTCGAGCCTCTGGAGTTCGAAGTCAGCCAACGAAAGGCCGGGGGATGCGTCGCACGCCGCAAAAGCAGAAACGACAAAAAAAAAAAAAAAAAAAAAAAAAATTAAAAAACAAAACAAGACCCCCTCAATCCCATCCATCGCTCGCTGACTCTGCCACCCCACCCACCCAACCACCCACCCACAACGCTCGATCTCATATTGTCAATGCCTGTCCGCGACGTCAACATCGAACGTCGCTGCAGCTTCATCGGGGCCGCCTCAGCGGGCAAGGCGACCCTCGTCCACGTCTGGGAAAACTGCTTCGACGGCGCCAACTGCACCGCCGAATTCCCCATCCACCGCAACATGGTCCGCTTTCACTTTGAAAAGTGGATGTTCGCCATGCGGATCCCGCGGTCCGCCCAGGATTGGTGGGACGGCACGGCCCGCCGACTCGACGTCGTGAATTACCTGTTTTCCCCGGGGCTCTTCCCCCTCGCTGTCGAGACGCGACATGACTTTGTGGTCGTCTGCTGGGATGTCGCCGCCGGCGTCGACCCCACAGCCGGCGTCCTGGCCGAGATCGGATCGCTCATCCTCGAAGCCGCCTTCCCCGTCATTGTGGTCGGCACCCACGCAGATGCCGCCCCACAGGACAAGGCGAGCGTGGCCGCGAGGAGGGACGCAATCTCTGCCGTCGTCCCGCCGTTCTGCGCCGCAGGTGCCCCAGTGGACATTCTGGAGTGCAGCTGCATGACAGGTGCGGGCTACCAGCGGGTTTGTATTGCGCTGCGGGACCTTTCGCTGGCTTGTCCTGGCTGGGATGGAGAAAAAGGGCAGACTAAGCACAGGTTTGGCGCTTCGCTCTACAGAAAGTTGCTTGGCAAGGGTTTCTTCTCCTCCTCCTCCTGATACAGTACTCCACACACTCTTTTGACCTTTCCTTCGTGGTAGTTCGCATACTTTTTGATTCCGTGAGTCATTGGCCAATGTAAAATAGGATTGTGTGTGTGCTGCAGCACCCACTGTAAGGGCTGCTCCTTCTCTCCAAATTCTGACCTGGGGGCGAACCCCGCACGTATCATCGTTGCTGCCAAACGACGACAACGGCCGCAACGACCACTCCACGGCGGTGTTAGTGCCTGGCAGAACATCGCGACGACGACCAGCACGTTCTTGTTCCTAATCACGTATTCGGGGTCGCCAATATGGTGCGAGTGCGCGAAAGTACGACAGGACGAGCCACGTCGCCGACAGGCAGACCTCGGTCGCGACCCCGGCGTGCAGGATGGACGCGGCGAGAGGCTGGCCACGAGTTTTCGCGACCGGTGTGTGTCGGAGCGGCGTTTAGAACGACGGGGAGGACGCCGCGGGCCGCCGCAATCCGACGTGACTGGGATTCGGCGCTTAGCGGCATGCGGGGTGTGTTTCGTGTGTGCGGAGAGTTTTTGGGTGTTGCGCCGCCTTCATAACGCGCACATTCGAACGACTTTCTGCTGTCATTTTTGTTGTCCTTGTCGATCATCGGGCTGTCGGTCTCTAGGCCCGCTATGTTTTTTCCCAATTGTTATTCATCCTCTCCGTTATCAAATCGGTTACCATCACATCGCTACGCATCTCGCGGAAAATCATTCCCATATTTCCTTGACAGGGGGTACTTACTTCGTTTTTCTCTTCTTTCCGCACGGTGTTGCTTTCGTCCCAATAGGAAAAAAAAAAAAAAAAAAAAAAGAATCTGCGTAAAACAAAAAGTCTAGACAACGACTCATCACTTCTTTCAAAACTCACAAATGACGCCAGCGGGCGCCTCGGGTGGGGACGAAAGCATGTATTCGCGTATTGCGGGGACCCGGCGTCGTTGCCAGCTCCCGTCATACCGACGACACCCAACACATGAGAGTGTTGGTTGAGCAGATTAAGTCTCAGCCTGCTTTGTTCTGCGGTCCGATCTGATGCATCTAAGAGCGGACCAGGGCGACAATGTTGTACATGATGAGTGCAGATCGGATGCTGCTAGTTACTCCAAGCTAGTCTCCTCCGTCTGCGGGGCAAACACTTGTCCACGCACCCTTAGAAGAGCTGACTGTGTCGCGTGCCGTCAGCCGAGGTGCAGCTTAACGCACTCGCACTCGCACTCGGCTGCTCCTTTGGCACGCCCCCTCTGCGTCGCGCGACGCGCTTGCCTCGCCACACAAGAAAAAGACCAGAAAAAGTAAAGATAAGAAACCCACCTCCGCCACGATCTCACCACCCTCTTCCACTCTTTCCACCTCCCCTCCGAGCATCATCAGCAACCCCATCAGCGTCGTCCAAAAGGCCGTCCCACCGATCGATCGACACAGCGTCCGAAAGAAAGCCGATCTCTTATCCTAGTCCTTTTCCTCTAAGTTACCCATCACACACTCTTACCACACAATGTCCCGCCCGAACAACAACCGCGCCGCCGAAGCCGCCACCACCTTCAACGCCAACACCTCCACCCAGCCCACTCCCGCCGCCGCCGCCAAACCCATCCAAGTCAAACTCGTCCTCCTCGGCGAAGCCGCCGTTGGCAAGTCCTCGCTGGTCCTCCGCTTTGTCAACAACGATTTCCAAGAGAACAAGGAGCCGACGATCGGCGCCGCGTTCCTGACGCAAAAGTGCAAGCTGGAAGACAAGGTCATCAAGTTTGAGATCTGGGATACCGCGGGGCAGGAGAGGTTCCACTCTCTGGCGCCGATGTATTACAGGAACGCGCAGGCGGCGGTTGTCGTTTACGATATTACGAAGCCGGTGAGTTCAGAGCCCTTTTGTTGTGTGTCGATCGATCGCTTCGCCTCCAATCCGATTCCAATCTCCGGTTGACACTCTTTCCTGCACCCACACCCAGTCCTCGCTCGACAAGGCCAAATCGTGGGTCAAAGAGCTCCAGCGGCAGGCCAATGCCAATATCGTCATCGCGCTGGTCGGCAACAAGCTCGATCTGGCCGCCACGCGAGCGATCCCGACCGAGGAGGCGCAGGCGTACGCGAACGAGTCCGGCTTGCTGTTTACGGAGGCGTCAGCCAAGTCGGGCGAGTTTGTGATGGAGGTGTTTACAGAGATTGGTGAGTTTTTCCTTCCTTAGCACTTTCTTTTCTTTTTCTGTTCATCCGACATCGCTGATCTCGATGAACCCGCTCATCAGCCAAGAAAATCCCACTGGACCAGCTGCTCGCTTCACGGTCGCGTGGGCAGGGGTCGGGCAGCGGCGCGGGTGGAGCGGGGGCGAGCGGCAACAGTCGGGTGGACTTGAACCAGGGACCGGGCGGCGCCGCGGAGCAGCAGCCGTGTCAGTGCTGATTGAAGCGGGTAGGTGTTTGAGATTCGGGGGTGAGGGAAAAGGGGGACGGCGGCGGCGGCGTCGACGGAAATTGGGGGAATATGGCGCATTTGGAGGCATGTTGCCGTGGGTAACGTGATACCGTTTTTCTGAATACGCTTGTTTGTCCTTGCTTGCTGCCTATTCTCCTCCTCCATGTTGAGCCTTACCCCTTGATCGTCTGGTCTTTTTCTCTTTTCCGTTGCTTTGCTCCACCAAACCGCAAGAGATTCCGTCGTTTTCTTTGGTAACACCAAGGCCGGCCGCCCTCCGTGCGTGTGTTTGTCTGCCCTTCCGCTCAAACACCCATTTTTTCGTGGTGGTGATGTGGACATTATGTCCAAAAGCGCGAAAATTGGTGGCCCTGTGAGACTGTGCTCTCTAAATCTCCTCACCCTGGGCTGGAGGTGGAAATAGAGCAATGGCCTAAATACCAATCCTATCTAATGAAAAGGGCAAAAGAAGGTGTCTAGGGGTCACCAGACAGGAAAATGTATTTGGAGTCTACTAAAACCCATCATCAAACACAAAAGAAACTCTGTAAACACAAAAAAGAGCAGTTATCACACATCTAAAAGGGAAACATAAGAAAAGTGTGACAAAGGTGGCACAATCACAAAAGAAAGTGCAAAATGCCTCTGGTCCAAGACACAGAGAAACCCCAATGGCAAAGCCAAAGGGACCGAATCACTCGGTAAGGAATGAGACTTAGGGCAACAAAGGGGGCGCCTAAGGCAGCACCAACCAATCTGTGCCAGCTCCTTCCCAAGGCAGAAGCCAAGGGGGAAGGCAAGAGAGGTCCCAACCTGTTGGAGTCACCACCTTGGAGCACCAGCTCCCTCCCTGCCAAAGACAAGCCCTAAGTTGGAGGGGGTTGGACACGAAGGGCAAACACAAGGAACAGTTAGTGTGCAGAGATGCCTGTTGGACCAAACCAGAACTGTTTTCCACTTAACAGAACCAGACACATCTTGTCTCACTCCCAAGAGAGGTTCCAACTCAATCCAAGGAGGGGACACAGGGTGGGAGACAGTGGGACTCTTCTTGCTCCATCCTACTAGGACACAGACATCTGTCTCACCAGGCCAGAGGAATCCCCTATCTTAGAAGCAAGGAAGGTTAAAACCCACTCCCACACACAAGTGTGGCACCATGACATCACAGGCATTAATCTGAGAGAAAGAGGGTCTGAACCCAGTGAAGACCAGGCCCACCAGAGGCCACAGGAGCCAGCAACCAGGAAGATGGGGGCGTACCTGAGAGACCATTTCTGCAGCAGTACCTGACCAGCCAGCTCATTCAGAGGCACCACCACAGATTTACCCTCTATCCTTCCATCACCAAGTGGCTCCTACCCAGTCCAACCTAAGCAGCATGCAGAATGGTGAGGTGCACTGGGGATCGAACCCAGCACACTGCCATGATGGCCAAGAGGACTTCAACCTCCTGTCACACACCAGGGGAGCTCATACACACAGTCAGGAAGAAAAGGGCAGGCAAGGGACTTCAGGTACAGTTCTCACAGTCAACAAGAAGGGGGGGCAGCAGTTTAAATAGGAGAGGGTTGGAATCACAGGGAGGAGAGGAAAATGGAGGGAAAACACATACAAAACAACAAAACAATAAATAAAACAGTAAAGAACAGAAGGGGTGGGTGATTCACCAAATGGGGCTGAGCCATCAACAAAGAGAGACAGCTCAGAGAATCATGGGGCCATTTCTTGGCAGACAGCCACCAGAGCAGAGTGGAGGGGGGGGTGGAGGAACTGGCAAGAAATGATTGGTGCAGACAAGAAGAAACTCACCACAGCCACAGAAAGAAAGGAAGACACACAAAGAGAGACAGTAAACAAACAACTAAATAAAAGATAAAACAAGAAAAAGAGCCAAAACAAAAGAAAATACCAATTGAAAAAATAAGTAAACATCATCAACAGAAAGAGAAAGAAAGCCCTGTCTTCTCATACCACTCATATGAGGCATTACATCATGGTAGCTGGGCATCTGGACTTTGCACTTCTCACACAGAAGTGGTTCAGTCCTTAGTCATTCCAAAAGTGAGGGGTTATTAGCTGGACATGGTGGACTTTGCAGCCCAACAGTCTGCATGTCTCAAACTTGGCACCTTCCCAATTGAAGGGAGCGCTCTAACCACTGAGCAAGGAAGCCCTATGCCAGCGGTTGAGCAAACACTGACTCACTCAGTCTGCAGCTGTTGTACAGAATAATAATAATAATAATAATAGCACAAATAATAATAGTGACAGGTGATGTGGGCGCGAAAACAAGTGTCAGTCGGTGGCTTATGTGGACAACCAGTAATAATAAAAAAATAATAATATATACAGCAGAGTCCAAGCCGAATGCGTGTATAACACGCTTCAAGACAGGTGGATAATCCTCACAATTATCAGTGAAAAAGTGGGTATACACTCTTTTATTTGAGGTCACAGGCTTGACAGCCTGTCGTCCTCACAGCCCCCCTTTGAATCGTAACGGCGGTGCTTCGTCTTCCGACACAGCTGAACTCATTGAACTGCTTTCCTTTTATATCTCCGTACGCAAAGTGATGGGTGTCTGCAACATAGCAACAGCCGGTGGTGACGGCCACGCCCTGAAGCGCTATGTTGCCAAAACGCTAGACGATGATTACGCAATGGACGTGGCACGATCTGTGGAGACCCTTCAGTGGTGGAATGACAGCGGGATGGATTTCACGTACACTAATCGGGCGATTGAGTCGACCTGCTCAAAAGGGCGGGTTGACCTCCTGTAGTGGTGGAAGGACAGCGGACTCCCGCTGAAGTATGACGCGCGAGCGATGGGGCTGGCCTCATTCAAATGTTTTACAAATGCTGCAGTGGCGGAAGGAGAGCAGTCTGGAGTTGAAGTATGACAAACAAGCGATGAACAGTAACGAAAAAAGGCAATCTTAATGCGCTGCGGTGGAAGGACAGTGGCTTACCCTTGATGTATGATGAGGAGGCTGTTCGGTGGGCGTCGTGCGAAGGATTCATCGAGGTCCTTCAATGGTGGAAGGACAGCGGGCTCGTGCTCATGTACAATGCGTACTTGATGGATCTCACGAGCGAAAGAGGAAAGACAGAGGTGCTGCAGTGGTGGAAAGACAGCGGATACGAGCTCAAGTACACCCAGGAAGCAGTGGATCGCGCTATCCGATACCAATGCACGAAAAGCTTACAATGGTGGAAGGACAGCGGTCTTAGTATCAGACTGGATGCGGAAATCTTCAAGTTAACCAACAGTCGACTGGTGGAAGCAGTCTGGCTAGTTCGAACGGTGGCTGAACGGACTGCCCGAAGCCCGACATATGTTTCAAGAATTCGTGTGTTGGTACAGTAAAGATTGTGTCCGAAGTTGGTGGGGGATCGTCTGGAGGAAATAGGCGGACTAGAGGACGATTCAAAGTAAGATGGAACCACAGCAGACTGATAAAATACGTGTCGTTTTGCTGACCGATCCCTCGTTTCCGTTCCTTGCTCGAATGATTGAGGATCCAATCGAATCGCCGCACGAACGCCTCGCCCTGGCGACTCTATTTCGCTTGCCGCAATTGCAGGTCTGAACTTTTGGCGAGATCTGCCATCCTCAATCTGTCAGCTCCACCGGTCTCCTCAACTTTTTGGTGCAACATCTGGAGAGCGGCCTCCTCGATGGACTTCACCATGGACTACTCTCACTCTGTGGAGGTTCTTCACTGGTGGAAATTCAGCGCGCTGATCAGGAACTCGGAAATTGCGATCGACTTGGCCAGCGATAACCCTGCAGCTATATCATTGGCTCGGTATATACTGTAGGACTTCCGCCCAAGTCGAATGCATCAGATATGCGCGTCTATCCACCTGCTGCATCCACTTAGGGCCCACTAGCCCGTCCGTATTCTGGCCCCGATGGAACGTTGTTGGAGGGGCGGAGACGGTCGTTCGGATCGACGGAAAAATGTGTAATAGAAGGGGGGGAACGTTGCAGAAGTAATTGTAGCGGCGGCGCGAAGGAAAAAAAAAAAAAAATAAATGCGACCACTCAAAGAACTGTAACAGCGCACGAGTTGCGACGAGCTGGGCAACTGCTTTGCAAGAAGGTGGATGTCTCTGCCTTTTTTGCCGCAGCCGACCGGGCAGTGATGTGCGCTTGGCGGGCGGATGGTCGGAGTTGTCTCGTCGGCTGGGTGGGGCTGCTTGGGCCAATTCTTCCATAAATACTCGACCACCGATCTCGCTCAGATTGCCATCACCCATCTTCCCTTGCTCCCTCAGCTCAACTTTCTCCGCGAGATCGAGAGGCTTTCAGACGGGCGGTCAACTTGGATTCCTCCCGGGACGCTGGGATCGTCAGCGTGGCTCGCCTCTCGACCTCCAGAACTCCACTCCTCCCTTCAACGATGCTGTCAACTCCTTCCCTGAAACGTTTCGGTCCTGGTTTCCCTTAATCTGAGTTGCTTCCCGGATGCTTGGAGATGATTTCAGCATTTTTGGCAAGTAACTTGGATTTTAAGGAGAACCCAGGCTTCCTGTCTTTTGCGGTGTTGGCACTTCGTTTTCTCAGTCCGCATCCACCGCTTCCCCCCGTCCGCCTTCCAACCCCTCAAAGTCCGACTCATCTGCCTCGCTTGCCTTTGGGTGTTGAGGACGTAACTTGGACTATTTGAAAGCGTTTCGGTCTGGTTTCCCTTGATCTGAGTTGCTCCCCAAATGGACGGAGATGATCTCACCGTATTCTTCGTGTAACTTGGATTTTAAGGAGAACCCAGGCGGCTGAAGTTTCCGGTTTCTTTGCGGTGTTGCTTCTTCGTTTTTTCTGTCCGCATCCACTGTTCCCCCCGTCCGCCTTCCAAACTATCCACATTCCTCAAAGTCCGAGTCATCTGCCTCGCTTGCCATTGGGCGTTGAGCCAGTAACTTGGACTATTTGAAGAATTTGGACGTCGTGGCGAACCGATTGTCGGATTCGACCACTTGTGCTTCCTCCTTTCTCCACTTCTCCATTTATGAGATGCGCCACATTCTCCAATGTCCAAGTATTCTGCCGCGATGGAATCAACTTCGAGCCAGTAACTTGGATAATATTGGAGGATTTGGCCGCGACATGGTTATGATCAAAGTTTCGTTTTGCCTCGAAGTTCTTCAAGGTCTGAGTGGACTGCCCCGTTCAAAAGTGGTTCGGGCCTGTAACTTGGATTTTTTTGGAGAACTTCGAGTGACCTTGATTACCGTCCCACACCCTTCCACACCACGACTCGCTCTGCTTTTCCAAAATCTCCACCCTGGTTTCCTTTTAATCAAAGTTTTTCCCCGAATGCATTTGCGTTGACTCAGCGCGTTCGGCGAGTAACTTGGATTTTAAGGAGAACCCAAGCTTTTCGAAAACGCCGACTGGTCGTGTCGCCCTCATTTTCCCGCCCCGACAACCCCGCATAGGCCACATTTCCCCGACCCATCCAACTGAACCACGTTCCTCAAAGTCCAAGTCATCTGCCTCACTCGACATGCGCTTTTGAGCCAGTAACTTGGACTATTTGAAGAATATGGTTCTCGAGTGTGGGCGCCACACCACGGGCTTTCATCACTCTAGTTCTGGGGTAGCGCCGTGTTTTCCAATGTCAAGGTCTTCTGCCTGGTTGAATGGTCATCCAGCCAGTAGCTTGGATAGTTTTTGGGAATCCGGCGGCTACGACGGTAAACATGGAGGTTTTGAGTCCGCTTGCTTCTTCGGACATCGCCTGACGCTCTTCAAAGTCTGAGCTTACTGCCCCGTTCCTTTCACGGGTACGGGCCGGTAACCTGGAACTTTTGCAGAATTTTGTTTCCGATGGAAGGTTCCGTTAAGGCCGAGTAACGTGCCTTGCCAACCCAGTTTGAAGTCTGTTACTTTTGGCTTTACCACTCTAGCAAAACGAAGGCAGACACACAGATTAGCTCCCTTGTGTGTGTCAAGTTCTCGTTTCCGAATCTACTTGACGCTTTTGCCTCCTCGCTCCCAGCCATCGGATGCACTCTCACGGTCCTTGACCTCTGCAACGCGGCCTTTCGGGTGCGCGCCGTGGCAAGAGAGGTGGTATAGAGCGAGCTGCAGGTCGTAGAAGGTTGACTGTGAGTGCATGCCGGTGTGGAAGAGGAAGCTCTGCGTGGTGGTGTAGTTGCGGGTCGTGTGCGCAGCTCTGACAGACGCGACGGTGGCGGGATGGGATAAGTCAACGTCGATGGTAACGGCGGCCAGGTCTGCGGTTTCGGTGAACGTCAGTGAAATGCTAGTCGTGCAACTTGGGTGGCAAGAGTGGAACAGGTTTAGGTCCTCAGTCCACCATTGCTGCCGCCCACGCCGCGCAAGACAGCCTCAGCGTTGTAGTTGTCCTGCCACGCTCGCGGATTGGCGAACTTTGAACTGCTGTTGAGCAGCGCTTTTTGCGCTGCTCAACAGCAGTTCAAAGTTCGCCAAGAAGGTGCTAGTTGGCGGGCGACTGGCCGTAGAAGAAGGAGTAGGTGCTGGGGATCGACGGGTCGGCGCTTGTGGTGGTCGTTTCGTCCCTGGGTTGGTTGAAGGAAGTAGTGTGAAGAGGCCGGCATTCAGCAAAGTGATCGAGCGAGGGGGACTCCATCTGAACACTGAGAACAGAGAATTACGGAAGCAAACCCCTCTTTCCACTCAACTGCATGATCTCCTCCAATGGCGTCGATTTGATACTTTGTGATTGCAGAGGTATCCATACCTTGAGAGCGAGAAAAACGAACAGTTGCTGCTGGCAATGTTCGTTTTGCTGTTGTTTTTTCTCCATGGGAGATGGGGGGTGAAGGTGGGGGTGTGCGGTGCTGGCGTGTGGACGTCTATTTTGGTGGACCCACGTTTGAGAAGTCACAGCAAACAGGTTGATATGGTTTTGATATTAAAATGCCACCATCGACTCCCTCCTTTGTTCCTTACTCACAGCAGCTCACAGGTTAAACAGCCGACCGTCGCGCTCAATCACTACACGCGCAAAGTCTCCGCGTCCGGCCTCACGAGCCGCTTGCAGTGCCGCTCTTGCCACGCACCGGTGCATCAGCTGAAGGACGAAGATGGAGAAGATGATCGAGGCGGGAATGTCGCTCAGCCCTGCGGCGCGTCTCGGGCCTTGCACTTCTTGCTGGATAGGCTCAGACGATTCCGGTTGGCAACTGGCCTGTTTCGATGCATACTTGCGCCCAAGTCTCGCCGCGACGTCGCGGGATGAGGTCGTCGGTCGTGGAGGTGGTGTGCGTCGCATTGGGTTGTTGCACTTGTCAGTGGCGAAGTTTTGTGTTTGTTTGATGGATGGGCTGGCTTGGCATAAAAAAAAAGGGACCAAAAGTGGCCAAGGAGAAGTAACTTGAGATAAGTCAAAGCATACCCCACGAAAGCATCTCCAAAAAAAAAATAAGGAATAATGGCAAGGCGCGACTGCAACGTGGGGTGTGACACCTCTCAGACAGGCAAAGTTGAGCTTACAAACAAATAGGAGATGATTCAAGGCTTAACCCAAAGGGCGTCGGCCGCCGGGAGATTTTGGATTGGGTTGTTCACCTGATATGCGGCGCAGAAGAAGTCTGCTATCGAGACGGGAGACACTCGCTCGATGGGCATTCCGATGTTTGGCTTTCTCTTTGCTCAGCTGATTGTCCCGTTTTGTTTGCCAGCACCCTTCCAGTGGAAGTGTCTGTGTCCAGTCTCTGGCCCTTTGCTTTGCTCAATTGCGTGCAATGGACCGGAAAACGGATGCTGCTATGTCACCCGCACAAGCAGAATCATTGCCATGAGTGGAGTTGTGACGGAAATCGGTGTCGCGCAATCGTATTTGCCCGCCTGTTCGGGCCGAAATCCTTGTCACAGCGTAGCAGAACACAATTTACTTACCTCCGGCCCTTTCCACACTGGGAAAGTCTCCTGCTTGCGTTTTCCATGCAGCAACACTTCGCGGGTGTCGGTCGGAGCAGCTGACTGCATGCAGGAGAAACGACACATAAAAACTTTCAAAAGTTGACCTGTTCATGTGAACGGGCACAAATACTGTCAATGAAAGGTCCAGTATCTGCGAGGTTGACCCCAGTGACCGGTACAAAGAGCGTTCGAAAGCAATTCAGACGTAAATATCACTAAGTCATGAGGTGGGTGGCCCAGGTCGATGGGCTAATAATCTGTAGCAGCGGAACGTTTCGATCGTTCGACCTTTGGGTTATGAGCCCAACGTGCTTCCACTACACTACGCTGCTTTGGAATTTCGGGCTCCCAATTGCACATCTTGACAAAGAAAGTTTTACGTAAACGTGGGCACATTCTTGGAAAAAGGTTGAGCAGGACCAACACCTCTTGGAAACCTTCAATTGAATCGAAGTTCCCAGTCGGTTTCATTGTGATACATATTATTGGCTGTTGCAAGTGGCTTTCGCAACCTTCCAGAATCAGATGTACCCTTCTCCGTCGCTCCATTTTCGCTTGCCAACTCGTCTCGCATCGCCTTCGTCACAGCCGCCTCCTCTGTTGAAATTTGGGCAGACAGAATTTTGGGTTGACTTCTCTGCGGTGTGGCACTTTCACTTGGCGAAGTGCAAATTGGCCCAAGCATCTTCAAAATTGGGGCAGGTGCGATGGCGGCTGCTGGAAATTTGGTGTTGACGGGCGCAGCGGCGGCGGCAGCAGGAATGAAGGTGTGTTGAAAACGACACGAGTATTAATATTGCGCTTAACCTTCGAAAACGTAGGCAAAAGTCAAAGGCTCCAAAACTCTATTCCTTTCGCCCCTCCCCTTCTCCCTCCCCATTTCCCTCAAACGCGTACGCAGGAACCAAACAAATCAAGGAGGATGCCTCGCGCGGGTTGGGGAGAAAAAAAAAAAGAAGGAAAAGTTCCCCACAGCAGACATTTTTGCACAGTCACGGCGCACGCTCCTCCTTGCCGGACAATGGACGCAACGACATCGACAACGACAACGCAACCCTGGCGACGCTCTTTCGGCCGTCGTCGAGCGCGCCAAGCGTCTGCGCAACACTCAGCTGCCCTGCATCACGCTGCGCGAGGCGCACTACACTAGAGTCCTCAACGCAGTCCTCGGATCAAAGACCGACTGGTGGCGCAAGCTCCTTGCCGCCGTCCCCGACTCCGCCACTGCGACAGCGGCGCCCGCACCACCAACGACCGTCGCCGATCGCTGGAAGGCCGAGGCCGAGGCCGCGCTGATCGACATGGGCCTCGCCTTCGACCTGGCCTACCGCTACGGCTCCATCGACGGCGACTCGACCGAGCCGCTCGCCAAAGTCCGCGAATCCGTCGGCTGGGTCGGCGTCCGCTGCGACGAATGCAGCGCCTACGATTTCCCCGGCCCGCGCTTCGTCTGCCAAACCTGCCCGCCGTCGTACGACCTCTGCGTCATGTGCTACCTGTTCCGCAAGACCCACGACGCGACCCACGAGTTCAAACAGATGCGTCTGTCGCTCGACTTGCCGCCCGAGACCGCCGAGGACATCCGAGAGTCGGCAAAGGCCGCCGCCGCGTTCATGATCGGGGAGCTGAGGGACATCGCCGCGCGCGCGATGCTGCGGTACTCGACGCCGCGCTGCAAGGACGAGGCCGTGGCGTGGCCGACCGCCTCGCACGGACGAGGCGATCGCCGCGACCGTCCTCGTCTACTACAACCTCGACAATATCGCCGACTCGCGCGTCGCCTTCCGCCACGCCTACCGCGAACCGGACTTTGACTACCAGCAAGACCGCTACTACGGCATCGAAAAGGTGTACGGCTTCAAAAGCCAGTCCGGCGGCAGCCGCGTCCGCGCCAGCGGCGACGTCCGCGCGATGCACGGCCGCGCCGTCGCGTTCCCAAACTTTCACCAGCACCGCGTGATGCCGTTCGAGCTCGCGGACAAGACGCGCCCGGGTCGCCGCGCCGTGCTGGCGTTCTTTGTCGTCGAACCGGGTGTGCGGATCCCGTCGACCCGCGACGTGCCGAGGCAGCAGACAAAGTGGGTCGTCGGGGAGCTGGCGGAGGTCCTCGGGCGCGGCAGGCTGCCTGTGGTAGCTGTCGGGGAAATCGCGAGGGCGGCGGGCGCGACGTGGACCGAGGAGGAGGCGGGGAAGGTCGCGCGGTTGGTCATGGAGGAGCGGAGCAGCGGGCAGGTTGGCGGGTTTGCGGAGGCGTACGGCATTTCGCTTTGCGAGCACTAACTGGCAAGGGTGCTGGCTGTCGTCGAATTTGTCTTGGCAAGTCCTTCTGACTATTTTCTATTTTACTTTATCACACGTGCATACAAGAGGGGGAAATGGGGGGGCACTTGGTGCTTTTTTTGTTTTTTTTTTTTTGGTTTTTTTTACGTCTCACTGTTATTGGGCGATTTTGGATCCAGTTAACGTGATCCTCGCTGGACCCCAGGATTTGTTAGTGCAAAAACTTGCTGCTCAATGGACTGATTGATCTTTGTTTCCTCCCTTGACTGTAATTTTTCTTCAGCAGGCAACGAAGGAATCCAAGAAGCGTGCATGACCTTGTTCGACTGTCGTAACCTCAGGGTGACGCAGACTACCTCGATGTCGGCTGGGACGAGCGCGTCCTCTGAACTGGCGGCCAACTGGTTTGCGAATACCGATCGCCTCGCCCTCGTCCGCGATCGCGGCGGAAACGCCGGTCGCCGATTCCTCACCGCCTCTCTGCGGCGGGCAGTATTCCTCGCAAGCTGGCGCGGCGACGTCGAAGCGCTTCGATGGTGGGTGGGTGGCGGCGGAGAAGAAGAGGCCGATGTTGAGGACGCCGTCGAAGTTACAGGAGGCCTCATCTCGAGTTGATTTATTGCACGATCACACCCCTCTGGTCCCACCTCGTCGCTTTTCTCCAAAACCGCCTTCGTCTCCTCGCGCAGCTCCGCGGTCCTCTCGAAGAGCGAATGGGTCTCTTCGCGCAGTCTTTTGGCCTCTTTGCGCACTCGTTGCTTTTGACTCGTTCGCGCTCCGCCTCCACTTCTATGCAGACCGCCGCCTCCGCCCTATCACGCGCCGCTGCCACAGCCTCTATCTGAAGCACCGCCGTCAGCGCGTCCACGAACTGGTCGTGCCACTCTGTATAAAATTGCTGAACTATGTACTTTCGACTTCCCGGGTCGTCTAATGGCAAGACACCACCAGCGCTTAAGGTACCGGGTTCAATCCCCGGGCTTTCCACTCGTTGGGAATCTAGCTCACTTGGAAGAGCGTGAGTTCACCTGGTGGAAATCGGAGTTCAATCCTTCGTCCGGGGAAACGTGCCTCACGAGGTGCAGAAGCAGGAATGTCGCCATTTTTGCTCAAGAAAATCCCGAGATGCAGCAAGCGGACGAAAAGGTCAGCGGGGGGGGGAACTTGGTGAGCATCGAACGATAGGTGAAGAGGTTAATGCTGCGATGATTCCGACCTGCGACAACGGCAGGGTTCGAACCTACGCGGGGAAACCCCAACAGATTTCAAGTCTGTCGCCTTAACCACTCGGCCACGTTGTCTGTGAAGACACTGTAGGCTTGCAACAGTTAACTTGCTCAACTCTTTCATCAGGAGTCTCGGCGCAACGGACGCCTCATGATTTCAGAGCCTACTTCGAATTTCAGCGGAAGAGTTTGTCGAATGTGACAAAACCAACAGGGGTTGTGGGCGAAATTTTCAGGATGGCGGCAGTGTGGTTTCTGTGGCATCCTACATCCATTATGCAGAAACACCGATCTGCTGCCTCGACTGGAACGCAGGGGTCGAACCAGTCGCGATTCCCTCGCCACGCCCCATTTACAAAGCTGCCGTTCTCGGGACGATCATAGGCATCATCCGCTTTCCATTTAAAAGCCGGGTCATTTCTGTGGGAGATTGACTGTAAACGCGGTGGGCCAACGGCCTACAGTTTACGCTCGATTGGTGAGCCTTGTGCGAAACCGGCGGATAAATTGACGGAAGCATTCATCAAATATAACCCGAAGCAGTTCCAACGTGGCGGCCCAAGCACTTACTTGGTTCGTTCTCCCTCGCCTCCTTTCTAACCCTCGAAAAATCAGTACAAAAATAAAATTATTTTGGTCGGTTGTTATGAAAACAAGTGCGAAAATTGGTGAGACCAGCGTTCTTTGGTGAACCCCGGGCGCAACGGCATCGCCATCGGGCACGGCATCTCCCTCGCCGGCTCCCTCGGGATCGCTGGGGCCGGGGTGGCGACGGTGGTGGCTCCGGGCCCTGCGGTCCTTTGGGCGACGCTGTTCGGGGCGGGGGTGGCGGTCGGCGACGTGTGGACGATGTTTGCCAAGAAGATCGCGGAGGCGTCCGAGGCGGAGCTGCAGGACGTGTACACGGCCATCCGGGCGGCGCTGTCGAGCGAGCAAGTCGAGGGGGACAGGATCGCCGAGTCGTGTCGGCTGTTGTTCCAGGCGATGCGGGCGGTGCAAAGCGTGGCGAAAAAGGTTGTCGGGAAGGACGAGGACAACGCGGCCCAAGTCGCCAAGGATGTAAGCGTGCATTCCCAGATACTTTGGGGCTCCTCGTCTCAAAACTGTTGTTTCGCAGATATTCTCCCTTTTGGTTGGGTTCGTCGACAAGTTCAGGGAGAGGAGTTACGACGAAGGAATCCTGGTTGAAGCCGTGATCGCAACCGGCATCGCCCTGACGGACAAAGTGGCGCGCACGGACGGAGAAAAGTTCATCAACTTGATTGACGAGGCCTCGCCAGCCAATGCATCTCTTTTCGCTGTGTTGCGCGAGGCTGGGGACACTCTCAGCTTCGCTGCCGCGACCTATGTTAGCACCGTGGCGTTCCTAGGCGTGAAGGGCCTACAAAACGCAGAGTTCGTCGGCAGGCTGACATTGGCAGGGTTCCACTTCGACAGCGTTCCGCTGTGGCATCTGTTTGAACCCGGTTCCCTCGTCGGGTACCACGTTATCACAAAGATGTACTCGATTGCAACCACAGCGATTGGCGTCGTCCTGGCTCTGCACCACGCACAGCAGTTTATCCAGAACGAAGAAGAGCGAAAAGTGCTGTTGAAAAGGGTGAGCGACTGGGAAGAAAAGGCAAAGGCACTCGCTCTGGACTTGCACATCTGGGGATGTCCGGACGGTGAACTTGCCAGCAGTCTTCGAAAAGAGGCGGAAGAGGCTGCATCGGAGATCCGCGCTATGTTTGGTTGATTTGTTTGGCCCTTCCTTTGATTTTGGTTTGCCCCTTTATTTTGCTCGTTGTGGGTGTTTTTTTTCCGGGTTTTCAGTGCGTTTTTCCTCTCCCTCCTGCCTCGCTACTAACTTCGTCTCCCTTAAAGTTTTGTGCCAGGATCAGATTTTGATTTCAACATACGTTTCAAAAACATCCTTAGCATCGCTCTCGTCCACAAAATACTCTTTACTTGCAAAATGGAAGTGATGGAATGAGCAACTAGTCTCCGGAACCGTGGTAACATTGTGTGTCGCATCACTTCGAGCATTGCTCTTTAACCAGCTGCCGCCAGGTGAGAATTTGAAAAACGCAGGTGCGCAATCAGAAGTGTGAAGCGCAAGTGCGAGTGACAAAGTGACCTGGGCCTCCTCCTCACATCAAGCGCTTGGGTCGCCCACATTGGAATGGTTTCGCTGTGCTTATGTTTGATGTCTGCTCCAGATGTTGGTATCGAAAAATGTTTCCAAAGACATTGTTCTCATTTACTCGATATTGCCCAAAGAAAGGCAGCAATGAGTATAAACTCTTCTTCCGCCCGCCGGACTGGAGCGGAGCATTCAAGAAGTGCCGGGAAAAATTACAAAAGGAGACGTCACAAACGGAGAGATAATAAACAATGAATGTTGCAAGTAACAATGTCTCTCGCCCTCCCTTCCTCCGTCGTGTCATCGTCCTCTTCCCCCAACCAAACAGTTCACGCGCTGACTTCAATCATAACGCGGTCCGGCGACTTTGCGAGCGTCAGCTTCGACGGCCGACGACCGATCAGCGCCGCGCCGTCGTCGGCGCCGTGCTCGATGAGCACGTCGACGACATGCTTTGCGAGCAGGTCTACCGCGACCAAGTTCGTCGCGCCTCGGGGCACGATAACATCCGCAAACTTCTTTGTCTGCGGCGCGCGTTGAGCAAAGAGAGAAAAAAGATAAGAAACATCAAACCGCTCACCGGCAAGATAAAATCCTCAAACGCCGGCTTGACCGAGTCGAGGTACTCCGTCAGGACGGTCTCAAGCGGTTTCTTGAACCTGACCTCGGTGTCGCGGATGACCTGGTTAGCGAGACGCGTGTCGCTGTCAACGTCGATGAAGACGCGGAGGTTGAAAAAGTCGCGGACGCGCTTCTTGTAGAGGACGAGGGGGCCGATGACAAAGACGATGTCGGGATGGTAGAGGGTCGGCGTTGTCGAGGGCAGCCTTTTTTTTTGCGAAAGAAGTAATAAGACTGAGGTATCCGGCAAGCCACCAAGGCCATTTTACCGCTTGAGAGTTTGAAAGTCCCACACAGGCACGGAAAAATCCTTGCCCGCAGCCAGGTCGACGAGGCACGTTTCGAGAAGCTTAAAGTCGACAGCATCGGGGTGATCAAAGTTGTACGTCCCGGCGTCCACGCGGACACGGTCCTCCGGCGTCAGCTCCCGGTAAAAGCTCTCCAGCTTGACGATGGCGACTGCACCAATTCCCGCGTGCGGGCGTTATACCGCCTGTCCTTCAGCGAGAAAAATAAAAAGGATTCGCTTTACCTTTCCGAGCCTCGGTCGACTTGAGCTTGTCAACGATCATGGAGCAGACCTCCTTCTTGCCGCTGGCTGCGCCGCCGCTGATGGCGATGAAGAACGGGCGGCGGTGGGACTCGGCCAGGTCTCCCGCGGCGTTGGACTCTACCTTGTGGACGACGAGCGGCGGCTCGTTGATGCTCAGCTCGGACACGCTGCGATCCGGGCTGATGTGGGGAGCTCTCGCGGCTGTGAAAGGGAAAATAAGTTCTCAAGATGGCGCGCCCGCCGATCGCCGATCTGTCCCCTAAGTCTCACCCGGCTCGTCCCGTTTGTCGTCGGCGGCGATGGAGTCCTGGCTGGCGGAGCGGCCGGGCGACTGCGAACCCTTGCGGCTGCCCTTGCCCGCCGCGCTGCCGCCGCCGCTGCCGAGGCGCTGGAAGAAGTTCGAGAGGGCGCCCGATCCCCTGCGGGCGGCCTTCTCGTCGGCCGAGGCGGCGGTGCTGGGCGACGCCTGCGAACTGGGAGAAGACGGCGGCATTGACGTTTGAGACTTGTCACCCACACAACTGATAAGAGATTAAGTGTCTGTCTGTCTGCCGGCCTGTCTGTCTGTCTGTCTGCCTGTGTGTTGTTCTCTTCTGAGTTTGAAAGCTCGCTTGTCGATCGTCTTTTCTTTCTTCGCCCCCGATCGCTTACCGGGTTGCTGTCCACTGTATCGTTTGACACCCTTCGACCCGACGCGAGCGACCAACCACTCCACCTCTCACCAACTCCACTCACACCGTCGCTGCACCTGCAATCATCATGCCCGGGGACAAGCGCGTAGCAGCGGTTCCTCTTCCAACCTGGAAGGTGAAACCACGAACAGCCTGCCCACGATTAACACGAAAAACTGATCACGAATCCGTCTTTCGCTCCCAATCACCCAGGACTTTGTGGCCGGCAGCATCAGCGGGATGGCGCAGGTCAGCATACCCGGCTTCGGCCCGCATCGTGGTCGTTTTCCTTTACTCTCTCATCGATCTTACCCGCGCGTCTAACGCGATCACCCAACTGTCCAGGTCGCGATCGGCCACCCTCTCGACACGATCAAAGTCCGGCTACAACTAGACCCCACCAAATTCAAAGGTAATCACCCCCACCAGCGATATCATCACGCCCGTCCGCTCACACATCCACAATCACCCACCACCCACTCGAACCCAAGGCCCGATCGACTGCTTCACGCAAACGATCCGGAACGAAGGCGTGCTAGGCCTGTACAAGGGGATGGCGGCGCCGCTCGTCGGCATCGGCTTTGTGAACGCGGTCGTGTTCACGTCGTACGGCTGGTTCAAGATGCTCCTCGCCGACCCTCGCAGCCCCGACGCGCAGCTCAGCATTCCCAAAATCGGTGAGCCCCTTCATGCGCATTCTCCCCGACGTTCGCGTTATTACTGACACCCCACCTCCCCCCCCCCCCCCCACCGCAAACTCCCTCAACAGCCCTCGCCGGCATCGGCGCCGGCATCGTCAACTCCTTCGTCGCGAGCCCGATCGAGCTCCTCAAAATCCGCCTCCAAGCGCAATACACCTCCCCGAGCGCCGCCTCCGTCGCCGGCGGCCCCGCCGTCTACCACGGCCCCGTCGGCGTCGCGCGGGCGCTGATCGGGACGCACGGGCTGCGGCGCGGGCTGATGCGCGGGACATGGGCGACGATCGTGAGGGAGATACCGGCGTACGCGGGGTTCTATGGCGGGTTTGAGGCGGCGAAGCGGGCGCTGACGCCGGAGGGGTATCCGGCTGGGGCGACGCTTCCCGTGGAGAGGTTGATGCTGGCGGGGTCGGTGGGCGGGGTTGGGTACTGGACTTGTTGCTGAAAGTAGTGAAGGGAGCGCGGGGAGCGAGAGTGGGGTTGGGGGGGAGACGGCTTTGAACCTAATCGTTTCATTCGCGCAGATCCGCTCGACCTGGTCAAGTCGCGGATACAAAAGACGAACCCGGGCGAGTGTTCGACGGCCGTGTTCCCAAACCTCCGCAGCATCTACGCCGAATCGGGGATCCGCGGCCTGTTCAACGGGTTCCCCGTGACTGTCCTCCGGACGATTCCTGCCGCCGGTATGCAGCTGTGCTTTTCTTGCAAGTTTAAATCCCAAACTAACAGACGAACCGCCTTTTCACAGCTGCGACGTTTACCGTCTTTGAACTGACCGTCCGCGTTCTCGGCTGAAACACCCACTGCCCGACTTTTCTATGTACCCTTGTTTCCTTTCTTCTTTCATTCGTAGCGCGCAATGTCCAATAGACATTTTTGGGAGGCTCACCGAGGCCATTCCAAAACTTAAGCTCATCTGCAAAAAAGTTCACACTGTCTGTGTATTTGTTTGTTCACCAAAAGGCAGCTCGGAGGGAAAGCAAAGAATTACAGGAATGAATGTTGGAGTAGGAGAAAGCGAGAAAAAAAAGAAAAAGAGCGAGGGATAGAGGTAGAGAGGAGGAGAGATGAGAGTGAGAGGCACCATGTTCGACACGCAACAAAACAGCACCAATCAGTGATCACCGCCTCCTCCTCCGCGATTTCCCACCGTTGTGCTTCGGCTTCTCGGCATGGTGATTCGACCTCGGGCGCGTTTCAAGCGCGGCCGAAAGCGTGCTGGGCGCGGGATGCACCTGCTCAACATTCTCCTTTTTCACGACGATTGGCGCGCTTCCCGACTGGCTCGAGTGGCCGTGGAACTGGGCGACGGCGTGCGCGATGTCTTGGTTGTCGAGCGAGGGCACGGCGGGGGTGTTGCCGGTGTGCGAGGAAGAGATAGAGTGCGCACCTAATTGGGGCGAGGAGAAGTCGGGCGGGGACGGAGTTCCCACTGCATTTTTGTTTTTTTTTGTAACCATTTTTTATGCGTGAGTGGATATGCGGATGGGGGGAGCCAGGGCTCACGGGGGCACGAAGGATGGTAGAAAGAAGAAGCGTACAGCTATCATGGCGGATCCGCGCAATCACGGGCGACGACGAGAGGAGCAAGAAGCACAGAAGGGTCGACGAGCATATGTTGATCAAGGAGATGTTCATTCTGTGTTTGTGTGATCCTCAGAAGAAGAGTTCTGCCTTGATCTTGTTGTGATGGGCGGCGGTGAGATTGTGAGTGGAGCAGCAGCGGTCCCGCATGTTCGGTTTTTATACTGTGAGCAGGCACGGCTGGGGGAGACGCAAGAGACGCAAGTGTTGGGAGGGTGGAGTTACACAGAAGCGCGCCCGACCCAAGCTCTTCGATGTGGATTTTGAAGTGTGTCTTCTATTTTTTTAAATTCAAGTGGGTCTGTCTGGCTCCAGTGTGTCTTCGTCTTCTTCTCGTTGCCGTTTGGGTGGAGGGTGGCACTCGCTGTTGGAATAAAATTTGGGCGGAGCAGAATTTTGGGCTGTGTGGTGGCACTTTGCCTGTTTCAAAAAACTCACCCCCACAACGTTGCTTTTGGCTTGCTCCGACAAACAGTAAAGTAAATTTATTCTTCTTCAGTGTTGGCCGCGCACGCGAAATCGATCACATAGTGCGGGGCTAAAGGAAAAAAAAGGCTCTGAAAAAAAAAAAAAATTCTATTAGATCAAGTCAAGCAACGAAGGAGTTGCTTCGCTCCCTTCCTTCTCCGGCCTTTCTCTCCCCATCCCTCAGCTCGCCGGCGCCTCCTCACCGCCCGGCACAGCCTCAGCCTCGCCGCCGCCACCACCAGCGTCCAGCTTGTCCCCCGACGCCGACCGCGACACCGTCTTGGATCCCTTCTTCGACGCGGCCTTCGACCCCGCCTTAGACCCCACCTTCGACACCACCTTCGACGCCACCTTCGATCCAACCTTCGACGCCGTCCTCGACCCGACAGCCCCCGCCGGCTCATTCGGCTGCGCCGCAAGCCCGGCCACTACGGACGCCCTCACAGACTGCCCTGCGGTCGACTCTGCGCGTTTCGGCGATGCGACGAGCGAGGCGCGGGTTGAGACGGGGCGGGAGGCCGGGCGGGAGGAGGGCGGCGGCGGGTGGGGGTTGGGGGGTTGAGGGGCAGCGTCGGGGAAGACGACATTGATTTCGCGGAGGGCGGAGGCCGGAGAGTCCGAGCCGTGGACCGCGTTTTGGGAGCCGTCGGTGCCGAAAAGGGCGCGGATCGAGGTGGGGGAGGTTTCGCGGGCTTTTTCAGAGTTGGTGGGACCGGCGAGCTCCCTCCAGGCCGCGATGGCGCCGGGCTTTTCCAGGACGATTGCGTAGATGGGGGCACTGTTTCAGATATGTGGTTTGAGACGGTTAGCTGTGCGGTTGGAGGTCGAGTAATGCAGGGATAGTAAAATGTACCTGCTCATCCAGTTCGTGAGATCCTCGTAAAACCCTTTACCCTTATGCTCCTTGTAAAACTCCTCTGCGTTCTCTTTGCTGAAATGCACCTCCTGCTCTCGGACGATCGTAAACCCACCCTCCTTAATCCTCGCCACAATCTCCTCTTTCTTGGCCGGATACGCATCCGGCTTAATCAGCGCCAGCGTCTGCTGCATCTCGGCATGCACCTCGGCTGCAGGCGCCGCCCCGCCAAAGACAACGCCGATTTCGCGGACGGCCGAGGCCGGGGAGTCGGAGCCGTGGACCGCGTTCTGGGAGCCGTCGGTGCCAAAGAGCGCACGAATGGAGTTAGGGGCGGTCTCTCGGGCCTTTTCCGAGTTGGAAGGGCCGGCGAGCTCTCTCCAGGCCGCGATAGCGCCGGCCTTTTCCAATATGAGCGCGTAGATGGGGGCGCTTTTCCAAAATCGCGGTTTGAGTCGGTTAGCCGTGCTGCTGCGGGTCGAAAACGCACGGATAGAACCTACCTGCTCATCCAGTTCGTGAGATCCTCGTAAAACCCTTTTCCCTGATGCTCCTTGTAAAACTCTTCCGCTTTCTCCTTGCTGAAATGCACCTCTTCCTCCCTCACAATCGTAAACCCACCCTCCTTAATCCTCGCCACAATCTCATCCTTCTTCCCAGGGTACGCGTCCGGTTTGATCAGCGCCAGCGTCTGCTGCTTTTCGGCCGGCGCCTCGGCCGCGGGAGCAGCTCCGCCAAACACAACGCCGATCTCGCGGACGGCCGAGGCCGGGGAGTCGGAGCCGTGGACCGCGTTCTGGGAGCCGTCGGTACCAAATAGTGCGCGGATCGAGTTGGGTGCGGTTTCGCGGGCTTTTTCAGAGTTGGTGGGGCCGGCGAGCTCGCGCCATCCCGTAATGGCTCCGGGTTTCTCCAGAATGAGCGCGTAAATGGGGGCGCTGGTTTTGGAGTAATACTCTCAATGATTAAATAGTTCAAACTGCTTTCAATGCGCACCGACGTACCTGCTCATCCAGTTCGTCAGATCTTCGTAGAACCCTTTTCCTTTGTGCTCCTTGTAAAACTCTTCTGCTTTCTCCTTGCTGAAATGCACCTCTTCCTCTTTTACAATCGTGAACCCGCCCTCCTTAATCCTCGCCACAATCTCGTCCTTCTTTCCAGGATACGCATCCGGTTTAATCAGCGCCAGCGTCTGCTGCAACTCCTCCACCTTCCCCGGCTGCTGCTGCTGCTGCTTCTCTACCAACGCGGCCCTCGATCCGCGGACAGACTTTGACCCACGGAGGGCGTCGGTGGATGCGCGACGGGTCTCGAAAAGGTGGGTGACGGAGCCGGCGCGGGAGGCGAGGGCGTACGGGAAGAAGGCTTGGATTTCGGCGAGGGCCGAGTCGAGGGTGGCGGAGCCGTGGACGGCGTTGCGGACGGGGTCGGTCCCGTAGAGGGCACGGATGCTGGAAGGGTTTGTTAGTCATTGGAGTAAGTTGGGGGGACAGGGGAAAAGGAATACGTACGACATTGGGAATTTTTCCTTTGCGACTGAGGGGTCGTCTGGACCCATCATCTCGATCCAGCGCCGAACAACGTCCTCTCCTTTAAGCACTATAGTCACGACAGGTCCGCTGAAACACAAAAAAGACCAACTCTCGATCAGCGAACACACATCTCCCTCTCCCCAACCACCGCCAATCTCTCTCAACAACTCACCTCGTCAAAAACGCGACAACCTCATCAATTCTCTCCTCCCTCTTCCTCCTCTCCTCCTCGTCCGCATCATCGGGCACGTCCTCAACCTGCGCCTCAGCCAACACCCTGGCCTGCTCGCCAGTCAACACAACCCCGGCGTCCCTCTTCTGCACCGCGATCCCGGCCGCCAGCATGCGACGCACGATCGCTTCCACCGCGTCGCCGTCAGTGGTGGCGGCAACGTCGGGCTTCACGATCGCCACCGTTTTCAGCGGCAACCCAGTCGCGCCGGACGCCGCAGCCTCCCCATCTTTGTCGTCCATTCGCGTAAAGAGCATCCGCGCCGTCGGCTGCTGTTCCCCGCCCTCTCCGTCCTGCGGGGGCACCGCTGCCGGCCTCTGAAAGAAGATCGCGAGCTCGCGTGCAGCGGAAACAGGCCCGTCGGATGCGTGGAACGCGTTCATCAAGGGATCCGCGCCGTGCTGAGCGCGAAGCGTTTTCGGCGCTTCCAGTTTCGCGGTTTTCGGATCTTTGGGGCCGAGGATGTCCCGCCAGAGCTGAATGCAGTTGGGTTTGAAGAGGTGGAGGACGAGGACGGGGGCGCTTTGTTTTTTATTTTTATTTTTTTTTTTTTTATTTGTGGTTTTTGCGTTAGTTACGGTTTCCAGAAACCAGGGTGCAAAAGGGGGGGCACAGTACCTCGACATGTACTCGACCAGCCGGTCAAAGTACTCCTTCCCCTCATGCTCCCTATACAGCTCCCTCACGCCGTCCCTCGTCAACCAGACCCTCGCCTTTGCCAAGACCTTAATCCGGTTATGATGCAGCTTCGACAAGACGGCCTCCACGACGCTCGGCGCCATCGCCTCGGGCTTGATTATACCCAGGGTCTGCTCGGCGGGCGCGTCGTCGTCGGCGTCGACGTCCTCTACGCCGTCGTCTGCGGCGGGGTCCGCGAGCCGGCTGGCGGACGCGGCGCGCGACGGAAGTCCGCGAGACGTGGACTCCGCGGGAACGGAGGCCGCGTTCTCGGCCGTGTCGAGTTCTGCTGCGGCGGCGGCGGTCGGCGCGGGGTCGCCGTCGGCGGACATGCCGAGGAGCTTTGCGAGCGGGCGGACGGCTTCGTCGATTGCGATCTGGGGTTTTAAAAGATCCACGGGTTATGGGCTAGAATTGAGTACCGCGTATGGGGACGTTGTCAAAACTCACGGCTGGATGGGGTTGTCCGTTTTTCTCGAGATCGACGTGCTCTCGGACGGTTCGCTCAATCAGTGGGGCGTTGGCGCCTCGGACGAGCTTTACGAGTACTCCATTCTGTGCAAGAAAGCAGCTTGATGAGCGTTTCCTCCATCTACATCGATTCAGAACTCGATGAACCTTACGTAGAAAAACAAGAACGCCGGACAAGACTGGTTGCGAAACGGCTCTAAAACTGTTATGTTGTCTGACGTGGCCTGAAAAGAGAAAAGAGTTAGCCGATGCCGAGGTCGAGCCTCACGCTCAACAGCAGACCTGAACAAAAACGACATGCTCCCCAAAGTCCAGCTTCAGCCTTTTGAAAATGTTCGTCATCGGCTCACACGGCCCGGCAAACTTGGCTGATCAAAGCGCGAGCTGATCTTCAGCGACAGCCCTGCGAATCGCGCTTTCACTTACCGTGCACATCAAAAACTAATGGCGTTCCAAACGAGACCAAAAAATCATCAGATCAAGAATCCCAATCCTTACACCTCCCCCTACCTCTTAACCCCGGCTTCGCCAAATGCGCCGAAAACTCCTCGTCCGTCGCGGCCGACACGGACGTCGCGACCTCGGGCAGCCGCTTGGCGTGGGCGCTCATTTCGCGCTCCTCCTCCTCCCCTTCCGAAGCAGGGCACGGGTACTCGCAAGATTGGTCTGTGGTCTCAACGTGTTGATCTCGACGGTCGGCCTTGGTTGCCCCGAACCGTGATCCAAAGAACAGATAAAAGACGCGCTCAACGAAGATCCGATTGACCGCAGGGTCTAGCGAAAGACAGGATCTGAGTCCCCCGGCAGTGCAGGCGAGAGCCGCGGCTACAGCGACGGCGGCGACGGCGGAAACGGCGGCGACGGTCCAGACGCTCAGAAACCGTCGTTTGGGTTGCGACCGAGAAGGTGGATGTGGTGGTGGTTGCGGATCGAGACAATTTGTGCCTGACAAATCGGGCGCGTGCTGCAGCGGCTTTGCGTCGGTGGATCCAGCACGGACCGCGTCTTTCTTGCGACGCCGCGTCGACGCATGGCTGCGCGGTGGCTGATCCGCTTGATGGTGTGGCGAAGCATGTGGCGGAAGTGAGGTGGAGGAGGAGGCGGCCGCGGAGGATGATGAGGATGAGGTGGTTGCGTTAGCGCCTATGGGTGGTTCGCTGCTTGCCATTGCAAAAGGAACGATCCAAGACGGAGTCTCTTGGCTTCTGCACAGGGTATGGTATTTGAGGCGAGGGGGAAAGGGTCAGCGTTTCCATGTTGAAGCGTGAGTCGATCGCGCAGCGGAACGACGACGAAGGTGATTGGGATGGACGATGAGCGGATGGTTTTCTGCTGATGACAGGGAGTAGCCCGCGCGTCACGAGTGCTCCTTGCTCCCACTGTGCATGCGATGCATCTGCCATATGCTATGTCCGTATACCATGCGCTTCCGTTGTCGCCCGTTCGAAGCGAATCTGGGCGGGGGCCGCTGGGTGTGTTTGAAGAGGAGGCGAGCGGGCGATTCCTGCCGAACTCGCTCTTTCCGCCACAGGCTCTCCTTTTGTCTTCGAATCTTCACCAACACTTACACACACACAGCGCAACACCATGGCGTCGATCGGCAAGAAGTGGGGCCAGTTCAGCCAGTGGACAGGTAGGTACTACTTTTACTAACGCTGACTGCTACTGCTATACGTGTGTGTGTGAATGAGAGAGGGAGCGAGGGAGGGATGTATTGGGAGTGAGGATGGCGGAGACGAATCCGCCGACGCCGGCCGCCGCCAAGGCCATCGTGTGGCTTGGCGGCATGTTGGCGGAAGGGCTTTGCAGATCCCTTCCCCAGCACGCTCAGTACCCCCCCTTCCCGCGATGCACAGTCCCTTCCTGAAGCCAAGCACGTCTCGAGCTTTCTCACGCGCGGGGAAGGGATCCTCGACGGATCCAGCTGGGTGGCTGCTGTGGGTCCTGACTCAATGTCGACGGGATCTGCAGGTGCTATGGGATGACTTCCGTTAGTCATGCCATTAACCAACGTCTGCCTTTCTTTCCCTGCGCGAACCCCCCCGGAACCATACACAGGCGAAAAGCTGGGGCGCGCTCACAAGACAGGTGCGTTGAACCTCTTGTAAAACAGTTCACTCCGATCTGCTCCGATCTGACCGGCAGATCCCTCCAGAGACGAGCGAGGACTTCAAGGAGCTCCAAAACAAGACCGAGGAGAGGAAGGACTGCATAGAAAAGATCCATGAGGCGTGCACGGCCTACGTCCGGAGCATGAGTAAGTTCGATCTACCTTTGCGCTCGGCGACACCCGCTAGCCACACCTAACCCCTCGTTGCGACCTTGAAACACAAAGCTGCCCACAAGTCAGACTCGGACAGCAAGCCGACGCCGCTGCAAAACCTCGCGACCACGTCGACGGCCCTCGGCCTCGCGCTGCGCACCACGTCCGAGTACGGCCGCACGCTGATCAAATTCGGCGAAGTCCACGAAAAGCTCGCGACTGTGCAGATGGAGTACATCAACACGATCCAGTACGGCTACATTGGCGAGGTGGGCCGGATGCTGGGCGACCTGAAGGAATACAGCCGGCTCAAGACCAAGATGGAGAACCGGCGGCTGGACTACGACGCGAAAATGAACAAGGTGCAAAAGACGAAGAAGGAGAACCCGTCGCTGGAGGAGGACGCACGGGTCGCGCAGGAAAAGTACGAGGAGACGTACGGCGACCTGAAGGAGCGGATGGTGGCGATCAACGCGACGGAGGCGGATCAGCTGCAGGAGCTGGTGGCGTTTGTGGACGCCGAGGTCGCGTACCACAAGCAGAGCCTCGAGATGCTCAAGGCGCTGCAGCAGGAGCTGAGCTCGGTCGCGAGGACCGAGACGAACTTTCGTGCGAACGCGTCGCGGAGGTCGCAGTACCAAGGGGACGAGGAGGCGAGGGATTCGCGGCACTCGTCGCCGGCGGCGAGCGTCATGCCCACGAGGCCGCAGTCGGGTCGGTTGCCGTCGCGCGACATGCCGCGACCAGGCATTGGAATGGAGCCGCCTCCGGCGCTGCCGAGCCGGGAGCCATCGGGTGTGTTGACTTCTGCCTTCCTCGCGCAGCGATATTGACAGTGCCCTTCTTTGCAAATTTCTCGACCAGGCGGCCCTCCGCCTCCGCCGCCACGGAAACAAGTCCGCGTCAACTTTGATTTCGACGCGGAGAACGCTGGCGAGCTCAGCAGTTGAGTTCAACTTTCGTTTATTGTTACTTTCCCCTTTTCGCAAACTCTGACCACTTTTCCAGTTCGGAAAGGCGACATCATCAACGTGACGGTCGAAATCGACGAAGGCTGGTGGGAGGGCGAGCTCGCCGACGGCAGCGCATCCGGCATGTTCCCTGCAAACTACACGGAGTAAGGGCCACCGTGTGTGTTTGCGTTACACACCATACATCTGACCCACCAAAAAAAAAAAAAAAAAAAAAAAAAAACTGCAAAAAGAGTTATCGAGCCGACCCACCAAAAATCGCGTCCCGTGCCGCGCCGACCCGGCAGCAACCCGACCGACTTCGACGACGAAAGCACCTCGACGTCTTCGTCCTCGCTCTCGTACAGCAAGCCCAGCGGCAGCAGCTACCACCTGGCGCCGTCGTCCCAGCCGGGGTCGACGCACCCGTCGACGGTCGCGTCGCCGGTGTCGCTGACGCGGCAGAGCAGCCCGGCGATGCCGCGGCCGAGCCCGCCGCGGCCCATGTCGAGCGCGAACGGAGGCGGCGGCGCCGTGGCGAACTGCGGGACGTGCGGGTGCGACGAGTTTGCGGAGAACGCGTTCAAGCCGGGGATTTGTCGATCGTGCTTCCACAAGCATTGACGCGTTTGTCGGTGTCGGCCTTTCGGAACGCCGTTGTCCTTCGATGGTCTTTCCTCATTTCTCCTCCTTCTTTCTTGCACGATTAATCGTTCACCTCCGTGCGGATAAATCTTTGTGTTCCCTCGTTGTTTTTTGGAAAGCCGAAACATGTATAGATGTGGTTTCTTTTGGATTCACACAGAACGCTGGGCTTGCTGTTTGTACGTGAAGAGTCGTGTTCACATCTTTTTTGAAACGTATCCTGAGCCCTTCATCCTGTGTTCCTCTTTGAAGCTTCGCTTTCTCCAAAGTTCCCTTTTGCTGTTTGCTCGCCTCCTACACCGTTTTTGCTTTTGAGATTTCTACGTTGTTTCATTTTTCTTTGCTCCCTCCCACTCTCTCCTCTCAGCTTCTGGCCTTTCTTTTTTGTGTTTCTTGCTGTTTTTGGCTGTCGCCTCTTGCGCCTTGTGCCTGCCCCTGTTCGCTTCGTGGACTCGAAAAAAAAAATATTATCGCGTGCGTGCGCGCCGAACGTTATGCTTTCCTGTTGTGCACGGTACGTGGGGACTGTGGAAGCGCGTCGAACATTCTACTCTCTGACAAGGTCCACGGCCACCAAAACCAACCCCATCCATTTCATTTACACTCCCTCTTTTTGGACTCCGCGACAAGCAAGCCATCACTACCCTCGCAGAACCGCTCCACTCAACAACGCGCAGCCATGACAGCCCAGAGGTAAGCCGCCGCGCGCCCACTTCCTCCACTTCCTCCTCCTCGCACCCTCCCCTACGCGCCTCGTGCCGTCCCTCACGCTCACACTTCTCAAACACACCTGCGGATCGGCCCCCCCCCTCCCACAGACCACACGTCTACATGGACATCACGATCGGCGGTTCCCCCGCGGGGCGCATCGCGATGCAGCTGTACTCGGACATTGCGCCGCGGACGGCCGAGAACTTCAAGGTGCTGTGCCGCGGGGACACGACGTCGGCTGTGTCGGGGGCCAAGCTGGCGTTCAAGGGGAGCGGGTTCCATCGCGTCATCAAGGGGTTTATGATCCAGGGCGGGGGTAAGTGGAGAGGGGGGCAACGCCCACCCCAGCCTCTCTTGTTATCGGGGGTACTGACGTGTGTGTTCTTCGGGCCGTTCCCAGACTTCACGAACCACAACGGGACGGGCGGGGAGAGCATTTACGGTGAACGGTTCGAGGACGAGTCGTTTGAGGTCAAGCACACAAAGGCCGGGTTGCTCAGCATGGCCAACGCCGGCAAGGACACGAACGGGAGGTAAATAAGCTCCTCTCCCCGTCCCTCCCAAACCCCCCCACTTAACCCCACCCCCCAACCGTCCAGTCAATTCTTCATCACAACCGTCCCGACGCCACACCTCGACAACAAGCACGTCGTCTTTGGGCACGTCGTCAAAGGCATGGGGGTCGTTCGCCGCATCGAGAACCTGCCGACGGGGGCGAACGACAAGCCGAACGAGGCCGTCGTGATCGCGGACGCAGGGGTGTACGCGGAGGGGGAGGACCCGCTGGCACAGACGGGTACGGCGGCGCCGGAGGACGGCGACGTGTACGAGGAGTATCCCGAGGACCAGGGCGGGGAGAAGACGCCCGAGGCGCTGCTGCGGATTGCGGGGGAGGTGAAGGGGTTTGGAAATGCGCATTTTAAGAAGGTGAGAACCAGGGGTGAGGTGGCGGCCGACTTACATCTAATGTGTTTGGTGCGTTTAGGGCGCGCTGAAGGAGGCCGTGGCAAAGTACGAAAAGGCGATCCGGTACCTGATCGAGATCCACCCGGACCCGCTCGACATTGAAGAGCTGACCGTCGAGCAGCGGAAGCAGTACTACTCGACCAAAGTCTCGTGCCTCTTGAACGCCGCCATGGTGAGCCACCCCACTGTCGTCTCAGCCTCACTCACCACCTTCCACCGACACTACTAACTCCCGAAACCCCTCCAAAAGTGCCACGTCAAACTGGGCGCCAACACCCCCGCGATCGCGTCCGCGACCTTGGTTCTCACCCTCGCGTCGGAGCTCGGATCCTCGACGACCGCCACGACGCACGGGATCGCCGTCTCCTCGCAGGACCAGTGCAAGGCGCTGTTCCGCCGGGGCCAGGCGCACCTTGCGCGGAAGGAGCTGGAGGAGGCGGTGGAAGACCTGACGCGGGCGGCGGGGTTGGCGCCGGAGGACAAGCTGGTGGCGAGGGAGCTGGCGGTGGCGCAGAAGGCGGTGAGGGAGCGCGCGGAGAAGGAGAAGAAGGCGTTTGCAAAGATGTTTCAGTGAGGATGGCGGGTGTGGGGTGGGGCGGTTGAGGGGAAGAATGTAGGGCCATGGAGCGTCGAACAGGTACAATGATTTTTTCTTGTTTTTTATTCTCCGTAGCCTCTTTAGCTAGTTAAGTGGGACTCGGGCGTCGCCACGCTCGGATGAGTTAGAAAGGAAGAAGCGTTTAGAAAGCAGCAAACCTGATGGGCGATTTTTTGCCGGAGCTGGTTTTCAGTCTGCCCCGAATGGGTGCCCGAGAAGCGCCTCGCTCGTGCTGCTTCCCGAAAGCAACGATGAATGCGGGGCAACCAAGAGGACGCTTATCTTTTGTACTTCCAACAACAAGAATTACTGCGAAAGAAGAAGGGGAATAATGAAGGAAGAAGGGGGAAAAAAAAAAAAAAAAAGTGCCTGAAACAGAAAACAGAAGTGAATTGCGAGTATAAAAAAAACCAGGACAGCTTCAATTGCCAGCTCATCCAACCAAAAACAAACCGCTTCAAACGGCCTCCCTCGCCCCCGCCCTCACGTCCCCAATCACAAAAAGTACGGCGTAGTCTGCCTCGGCGGCACGACACGCTCCGAGTCCGGCACGGCAGAAAAGATTTTAAAACTGCTCTCGTCGACCGCGAGGCCCTCCTCGACGCGCATGATGGACGCGACGTTGCCGCAGCGGTAGCAGTAGTTGGGTGCGGACCAGACGGTGACGAGGTTTTCCTCTTGGAACATGTACTTGAAGCCTTCTTGGACGAGCTGGTGGGCGCGCGCGATGAGGGTTAGGTTGTTGACGTGGTTGAACTGTGGTATCCGCATTCCAATGAATGGGAGCGGGATTGGAAAAGTGATTCAGTTGAGAGTAGATTGTGGCGTAGACGGTGCGAGGCAAAGGATCCAAACCTCTGTTGTGACTTTGTGGCCGAACAGCCAGCCCGCCCCGCGAGGGCTCACGGCCCAAGTCTCGATATCGTCGGGATCGGACCACATCAAGTCTAATTGAAAAATCGCAGGAATAAAAACGCACGTCAGTGATCGAAGGCAAACAAATAATACAAGCCTCACCGCAAAAGGCGCCGTCGTGCGGCACTTCTTGGCATCGCTGGATGGTTCTGATCTGGTCGAGCGTTCGAACGTCTGGGGAGAGACCGCCGTGGACGCAAAGGATCCGGCCGTCAATGATCTGTAAATCAACACCACCATAACATTAATCCTCCATTGCTTTTGAAAATTGCTGAAACTTACAGCAGCAAGGGTGAGGTAGTCAAACACCGAGCAGCAATACTTCCAGACGTTTGCGTTCCCGTACTTTGTCTGACACTCGTCTGAAGGTGGCGGCAAGTTACATGGATTAATAAGGCTCACAAGTTCCCCCTCCAACGCACCGTAAAACCCGTAAACCTGCGTGATCTGTCGACTCTCGTGGTTCCCGCGAAGGAGTGTGATCTTGTCCGGATACCGAGCCTTCAGCACCATCAGCAGCGTGAACGTCTCGAGGCTGTAGTACCCACGGTCCACAAAGTCGCCCTGGCGAAAGGAATCAAGACAGCCACGGTCAGATCAAAACGAGTGGCGAGGCCGGCACAGGATCAGACAAAATCGCCCCCCACCATAAAGACGTAGCTGACGGTGGGGACCTCTCCACCGACGCGGAACAGCTCGAGCAGATCGTAAAACTGGCCGTGGATGTCGCCGCAGACGACCACGGGGGCGTGGAGGGGTTGGATGTTTGACTCCTCGATCAGCAGCTCTTTGACCTACATCAGGGTAAATACGTGGCAGAGTGGGATGAACAAGAATCGAGAAGGAGTGGTCAGATCGGGCACGAACGGGGGTGGCGAAGTAGCCGATCTCACGATAATTACCATGTCGCAGAGCTTCTTGATGTCGGATTCAGGAAGATACTGGCACTTCCGGATCGTGACGAGCCATTCGTCTGGGCCGCCTGCACAAGCCAATAAATAAGAGGAGATCGAGTTGCAGGTGAGGAGGTGAGTGGATCGTGAATGGCGATCGCAGGCCGACCTGGCATTGCGATTGGAAAAGACGTCGAACTTGTCAGGAATTGATTCTCCACAATCCATACTTGCCTTCCTGGCCCCGATCTCGTCAACCTTGCGACCTTACACCGCCACAGCCGCACGCAAGCACTTGCACTTTTCTCGCTCCCGTCCGCATCTCTCGTTGCAGCTAGCCAGCGGCCGCGGGCTGGTCGACCTCCTGGCATTCCGCCTGGACCATGCCACAATCCGCATCGGATCCTGCGCCGCTCGACGCCACGCTTGACTGTCGGTGCGGAGATCAGACGGATCCGAGCTGCGCCGCGAGTGGTGGGACATCGACGCTTCAGATATCTCCGCCATTATTGGCGCTGATTCGCCCGGAGATCTCTATTCCGCCATTGCGCACACCGCGCTATCACGCGCGGCCGGCGAAGGCCGGAGCGAGTCCCCGCTCCTTACCCTACTGAAGAACCCCGGAATTCGCAAGTCACTCATCGCCGGGGGGCCCAGCAGGCGTGTGAAAACGGCCGCGTCTCCGTGCTGCAGTGGTGCAAGGACCATTGTCTCGATGGATTTGAGATCGCGGCGGGGTCGGTTTCGCTGCCCGCGGCAACCACCTAGACGTGGTGCGCTGGTGCGAGGTGAACGGGATGCCGCTGAGAGCAATCTTTTTTGTGGACTTTGCAGACGAAGAACTGCAGTTGAGGTACCTGCGAGTGGTGTAGGAGAACTGGCAATGAGGTACCAATGATTGGTGGGCTGGACGACCCGTGGCCGCAAATTCGCCGATTCACCCATCGAAGCAGAGCACTTTATGGATATTGGCAACCGTCGGGATCAGTGATGCAGCGTAATTTTTTAGGATCATTCGCAAACCTCTCGTTTGTACCGTGGTGTCGATTTGGAGGGTTTCCTTCTCCAATTTTTGAATAAAGTGTATGATGAACAAGGGGAGTGTCTGACAGGTACCAACCACCGGCTACCACCCTAAACTCATCGAAACTAACCCCATCTCGCAACATCAGACTTCCGGTTGTCAACCGCAAATTAGCAACACTTTTGCTGTCATGAACATGCATGTTTATTACCATTCTGATGACGAGCAACTGGAATGGCGAATGCTAGTGTTGCGAATGGTGTCGTTGCCAAGCGGCGTCTGTGGAATTGACTGTACTTCGAACGAGTGGATTGGCATCAGGAGGTGTTCGTTCTCGTTTTCACCGCTTGAGCAGTGATATCGTTAATGGTCAGCAGGGCAAGGTTGAAACACGCAGACACAGCAAGCAAGCAAAATGCGGTCGCCGCCACACCTCGTCCTCGACGCAATACTCTCGATCTGCACGTACCTCCCGGGCCCCGATCGCTTCCTCCTCGCCACCCTGTACCGCCACAGCCGCACGCAGGCCCTTGCGCTCTTCTCGATCCCCTCAGCTTCTCTCGTTGCAGCCAGCGGCCGCGGCCTGGTCGACCTCCTGGCGTTCCGCGTGGAGCACGCCACAATCCGCATCGGATCCATCGCTGCGCCGCTCGACGCCATCCTGTGGACGCTTCACTCGCGAACAGTACGGAGATCAGACGGATCCGAGCTGCGCCTCGAGTGGTGGGACATCGACGCCATGCCTTCCGGCAGCTCTGCTTTTGCAGGCTCGCCGAACGAGGCGTATCTCGCCACCGTGCACGCGGCGCTCCTCCGCGCCGGTGGGGCATGCCACATTCACGTCTTTGCGTGGTGGCGGACGCAACTCAAGAGCCCCGGCTTTCCCATGTCCCTTCTGTCCGGTGCGGTCCAAAGTACCTGCGAAAACGGCTACGTCGCTATTCTGCAGTGGTGCCGCGACCACTGCCTGGACTTGTTCGAAATCGAGCCGAGTGCCGTGAGCGCTGCGGCAGAGGCGAACCACGCCGGCGTCGTGCGCTGGTGCGAGGCGAATGGCGTGCCCTTGGAATCGATCATGGAGGCGGACTTTGCAGACGAAGATTTGCAGTTGCGCCACCTCGAGCGGAGGAGGCGCCTTCGAGCCTCGCTTGGCTTGCAAACGCTGAGGGTTGCGTGCAAGTACGGCCAGTTGAGAGTTTTGCAGTGGCTGCGTGACAACAGCGTGGTCACTTCTTGGGAAGGCCTCGTCGAGCTTGCGAATGCTCATGGAAACGTTCAGGTTCTCCGTTGGTGGAGGATGATGTCAGACAGTCCCGTCTGCAAATCCTCTCGTTACGCTTGCGAAGCTTATGGCCGTGGTCAAGCCGAACTTCTAGAGTTCTGGTGGGATTGTGGAGTTGAGCGCCGTCCAACGAGGCTGAATTTCCTGGACGCTGCTACGAACGGCAACAGTGCTGTGTTCGAGATGCTGCTCAAGAGCGGTTTCACGCCTGATGGCGAAGCACTTGTCGGCATTATCGAGCGTGCGTTCGAGCACAATCATCCGACTCTTTTACAGTGGCTGCACAGCAATGGGTTCCGGTTGGCATTGACAGAAAGGATGGCGGAGTTGGCGTGCCACTGTGGAAGCGTTGAGGTCTTGGAATGGTGGAAAAACAGCGGGATTCCCTTCGTTTTCGACTCTTCGCCGAGCAAGAAGGGAGTGATGCATAGAAGCCGTCGCTGCCATCGGCTACTGAAATGGTGGGAAAATAGCGGTTTTGATGTCGCGTTGCCAACCAGTGTCGACGTGGCCATCTTATCAGCTCCTGGACAAGACAAAGTGGATGCGCTCCAGTGGTGGTATGAGCAGGAAGCCAGTCAAAAAACAGGGCTGCTTTTTAAAGCAAGCGAGCATGATGTGATCAACAGCATGTCCACTACGCGGACCTCAGGAATGCGGTGCACGAATTGTCACACAACTACCACGCCCTTGTGGCGTAAGGGGCCACTGGGTCCGAATTCATTATGCAACGCTTGCGGCTCGAAGTGGAAGCACGGGAAGATGCCGCGATGGAACTTGCAAGATCTGGAGTGGTTTAGAAGGAACGGTTTGGAAATGCCTGCGGTGTGGCTGAACAGCGGGGCTCCGCAAATGAAACGCTTTGTCGTCGAAGCAAATCATTATTTGAAACGTCTCCGACAAGTGACCCAAATGCTCAGAGTGTGCTGAAGAAATCTCCCTTCCCGTTGCTTCAATAAAATCGTTCTCTTATCTCTTGATCGCGATCAATTGATTCCGTCTCATTGTCTGGGGATCATTGCACCAGTTGGCATCCTCATACCTATCGTCGGCCGCATCCGCCGACGGTGCTTGGTTCGCACTGCATGGGTTCTACGTGGCGCGAAAGTCGCCAAGCACCAACCAACCGAGTAACAGTTTTTCACATTGTGCTCAGACGGAGCGGAACAAAAAAATGCGGTATCCCCCACCCCTCGTCCTCGATGCAATACTGTCGATCTGTACGTACCTCCCTGGCTCCGAGGGCTTCATCCTCGCCACCCTGTATCGCCACAGCGACACTCAAGCCCTTGCGCTCTTCTCGATCCCCTCGGCGTCTCTCGTCGCAGCCAGCGGCCGCGGGCTGGTCGACCTCCTCCCTTTTTTTTGGGTACGGCAAAACGGACCCTTTGCCCATATGAACACTTCCCCCATCCTCGCCAAAGTCAAGCCAATTATACCCGAAAAAGAAGACTTCGACACATTTATAAAGGAATGGGCACATCTTTGCCGCTGCAAAACTGAGGTCGAATTTAACTTGTCGTGAACTTTCGCCAATCACAGGGCGAAAAATGGCCCGCCGCAGTTCGTTATCTCGAAAGGTGGTTGGATCTGAAAGAGCGCTTCGGGGAAGTTTGCACAGATGCACACCTTCATTTTGCTTCATTTTGGGCCCACCGTCACATCGCGAATCGAAGGAAACCACGCAGTACTTAAGAAATTCTTGGAGATTACGACAAACGACCTCCTCGGCGCGTTTGAGTGTATCAAGTGGCCCTCCATTTCCAATAGAGACGCGAAGGAGCAATTGTGTCAAAATCCTTCTCGTCCGGAAGGACAATAAACAAAAAAAACCAGGGGGGGTGCAAAGTTCATAGGTCCGTTTAGCCGTACCTTTTTTTTGGCTGGTGGAGTGGGTTTCTCCGTCGACGTCATTTGTTCAACACGCCATTTTTCTCAACAACTCTTTACCAATCTCTCATTATCTTGCCTTTGCCACCGTCACTCGCAGACTTAGTTGCAGCAGGCTTGTCACCTCCTCCTGCTGCTTCGTTGTCGTGCCACCGTAGTTCTCCACAAGTTTGAAGCAAATTCACAAGCTCATATTGCCCTTTCCTTGCATGAACAAACGAGATGTTTTCCCATCTAAGGCACAGGCAGGTGTCTGGCATGCAATCAGCAGCGGAGTGCATGTGTCCTCGTTCTCAGCATTCACATTGGCACCTCACTGCAACAACCACTTGACCACTTCTAAATGGCCATTTTGAGAAGCAGAGTGAAGTGGTGTCCACTTTTTCCTTGTTTCAGCATTCATAGTGTCACCTTCCTGCAACAACAACTTGACCGCCCCTAAATGACCATTCTGCGATGCAAAGTGGAGCGGTGGAGCGTAGTCCACTTGCCCTTCTCTTCAGCATTTACAGTGGACCCTTCCTGGACCAACCACTTGGTCACTTCAAATGGCCATTCTGCAATGCAGTATGAAGTGCAGTGGACTTGTGATTGCTCTCAGCATTCACAAAGGCACCTTTCAGCAGCAACGTCTTTGCCACCTCCAAATGTCCATTCTGGGATGCAGACAGGAGAGGCAACCACTTTAGCGTATCCTCAGTAATCACAGTTGCACCTTCGTGTAACAACTGCTTCACTACTTCCAAATGGCATTTGAAGTTGCAAAGTGGAGTGGAGTGGACTTGCTGCTGTCTTCAGCATTCACAGTGGCACCTTCCTGCAACGACCACTTCACCACTTTTAAATGTCCGTTTTTGCAAGCAACGTGGAGAGGTGTCCTTTCACATTCATCAGCCTCATCAAGTGGCATCCTGTGAAGGAGAAACCATTCAAGCATTTTTCTCTTCATCATGGGGGTGCGTTAAAAAGTCCTATTTTGTACTGTCTCCTGTCTGAATATACCTATGATTAATTTTCTGTTGATTGATTAAATAAGTTTAACTGACTGACCTGGCTGCCTTTCCAGCTACTAATTGCAAGTGCCTTGAAAAACCATATGCATCCACCAATTTTGGGTCTGCACCCATCTTGAGTAGGATCTGAATAGTTCACACAAATCCTCCTTTCGCTGCAATCATCAAAGGAGTCTTGTTTCCTTCGCCATACTGACTTTTGTCATCCCAAGGGTCCCTGCAATTAGGATCTTCAGCGTCGTGCTCAATCAGTGGTTCACAAGCGGCTGCCAATCCTCTCTTTGCAGCCTCATGCAGTGGTGTGGAAGAAAACACTTTCAGTCCTCTCACCTCTCTGACAAGCACTTTGCCACCTCCAGGTCAAAGAAGGCTTTGAATAAGCCAGTCTTTCTTCAGCATGATTACAATGCACAATGCTGCATGTCAGGAACAGGGCAGGACAGGACAAGGCAGACAAGGAACTGAGAGGAGTGATGATTGTATTGGAAACAATAATTCACTTGAGGGATGGGACAGGTTCCCCATCCCCCTTTTATACCTTTTGAGAATGTTCCTTGTCAAGACTCAAAGAATGTTCCAGAAAGAGCAATTAGTAATACAATGATACCAATGATACCAATGACAACAAGACAAGTCAGGAAAGCAAAGAAGGTTCCAGAAGGTTCCACAAGGTTCCATGAAGGAATGTTCTAGAAGGTTCCAGAAGGTTCCAGAAGGTTCCATGAAGGAATGTTCTGGAAGGTTCCAGAGGTTTCCAGAGGGTGATTCATAACATCATCTCCCCCTTTTAGGCCTCTTCTGCAACTTGGTGGGGTACCTGGTCTTGAACTCGAGCAGAAGGTCTTGGCAGTGAGTGAGGTTTGACTCAGGCTCCCAGGTGTTGTCAGCATCTGAGTAACCTTTCCACTTAACAAGGAACTTGAGTGTCCTTCCAAACCACTTGGCATCCAAGATTTGTTCAACCTCAAATTCCTCTTCACCTTCTACCTCAACTGGAGGAGGAGGAGGAACAACTCTGCCTGGAATGGAATTGGCCACAAACTTCTCTAAAAGGCTGACATGGAAAACTGGGTGGATCTTCATGGATGCAGGGAGATCCAGCTTGAAGGTAACTGGATTGATTTGCTCCAAGATCTTGAAAGGACCCAACTTGAGGTTGTCTAGCTTGGGACTTGGTCTTTTGGTCTGCAAGTTCTTCCTCAGAAGCCAAACTTGCTGACCCACAGCAAGGTCATGGTCCATTCTGTGAGTGTTGGCAAATCTTGAGGCATCTTCTTGGGCTTGCTTCAGGGTGGAGTCCAGGAAGGTGCTGATGATCTTGAGCTTATGTAAGTGTGAAGCCGCAGCAGGAGCTTGGACATTGGATAGGGTCTCTTGTCCCAGAAGATCTCCTCTTGGATTGAAGCCATAGGTTGCAAAGAAAGGAGATAGCTGGGTGCTTGAGTGGAGAGAATTGTTGAGAGCAAATTCTGCCAGTGGAAGGAGGGTGGGCCAATCATCCTGTTGATAGCTGACATAGCACCTCAAATACTGCTCCAGAGTCTGGTTTGTTCTTTCTGTTTGTCCATCAGTCTGAGGGTGATAAGCAGTTGACAGTTGAGACTTGATTCCAAGGGCTGCTGTGAGTGCTTTCCAAAATTGAGATCTGAACTGAGGTCCTCTGTCACTGATGATTGACTGAGGCAGCCCATGGAGCCTGAATATGTGCTGCAAAAACAGGTCTGTTGTTCCTTGTGCATCTATATTCTCAGTGCAGGGGATAAAATGGGCCAACTTTGTCCTTCTGCAGATGACAACAAGGATAGAGTCAAATCCATGGGATGGGGGAAGTTTCACAATGAAGTCCATGGATATTGATGACCAAGGGCTGATGGCGATTGGGAGGGGCTCCAGAAGTCCATAGGGCTTGTGTCTGCTGGATTTGTTTCTTTGACAGGTTTCACAGCTGCTGACATAGTTCTTGATGTACTTCCTCATGCCTGGCCAGTAGAAGTCTCTGGAAACAAGCTCATATGTCTTGTGCTCTCCTGGGTGTCCAGCTGTTGCTGCATCATGCCTTGTCTTGAGTATCTCAAGTTTTTCCTCCTCTTGGCTGATTTGAATCTTGTGAGGCTTGGGGTCCTTGGAAATAGCATGGGCCCACACACTGTCAGGAAACAGTGAAAGGTGTGTCTTGGATGGTGGGGTGAAACCATCTCCCCCTTCAGGTGCAAGGTCTGTCCTTCTGTGCTCATCAGTGGGGGGGCTTGAATTCTTGACTGGGAACTGCGATTCTTGAATCTTTGACTGAGGGTTCTGTTCTTGGCAAAGACTGTGAGCTGTGGAGCTTGAATCTTGAATTTGGACTGTGAACTGTGGTACTTGAATCTTTGACTGTGGGTTCTGTGAACTACAGACTTGGCCATGACTGTGAGCTCTATGAGCTGTACTGGAATCTTGACTATGAACTGTGAACTGTGAAATTTGAATCTTGGCTGGGATCTGTGAGCTGCAGGCTGATACTGGAGCTGTCATTTGTGGTTGACCTTGGATACTAGGCTGAGAACCTTGAATCAGGGACTTGAGAGCATGAGACTTGGAGGCTTGACTTGAGTTTTGGGTGACTGTTCCAATTGGTGGAGGTTGGACTTGACCAGTGACCCAATCAATGTCAGGGTTCTGGGCTTGCAGCCATGGTAATCCCAGGATGACAGAGAATGTGGGTGAGCCAAGATTCAATACTTCCAGGTTGACCATGGATGGTGGAAAGTCTTGGATGTGGAGGTTTAGCTTGGTTTCATGGCTGATTTCCTTGAACAGAGCATGATTGGCAAAGTGGACCTTGAGGGGTGTGGATTTCTTGATCGTAGGAATGGCACAAGACTTGGCAAGGGTGGCATCAATGATGTTGCAGGATGATCCAGAGTCTATAAGGGCCTTGGTTGTGATGTTTGACTTGGGTGAGAGTTGAATCTTGACATCCATGGTGAGTTGGTGGGGCTTGGAATCTGAGGTGTTTGTGGTGCTGGTGGTGGTGATGAAACAGGGGCAGCTTGGAGGAGGGTCCAGGGAATTGCCCCTCAGTGAGCCTGGACCTGGGAGTTTGGGTGCTTCTTCCTTGGGCAGTCCTTGACAGCATGCTCCTTGGAGCCACAGTAGAAACACAGTCCCTGCTGGGCCCTCCTTGTTTTCTCCTCTTGGCTCAGAGGACCCTTAGGAAGTGTCTCAACTGCATCCACTTGCATGGGTTCAGGAACTGTAAGAGCTTGAGGGGCTGGGGTAAGCCTTGATGTAGTTCCTACTTGTCTTTGCTTCAGCCTCTTGGAGTAGAGTCTGTTGTCAATCTTGATGGCAAGGAGAATGTACTCTTCCAAGGTCTCAGGGATGTGCAGAGACTGGGAGAGCATGTCTTGGATGGACTCATGGAGACCATCATGGTACAGCTCCATCAGAGCTGCATCATTGTATCCAGAGTCTCTGGCTAGTTGCTTGAATTGGTTGGTGTAGGCCACACAAGATTGCTTTCCTTGCTTGATATGCTTGAGCTTGGATCTTGCTGTCCAAGATGCGTAGGGGTCACCAAAGGTAGCCTCCAGCCCCTCCCAGAGTTCTTGCAGGGTGGTGGGTGTGCTTGGGAGAGATCTGTACCATGATTGAGCTTCACCAGACAGGAGGGTGCTTGTGAAAAGAACCTTGACTTGCTCACTGGGAAATCTTGAAGGTTGGAGAAGGATGACATTCTCCACAGTGGCCATAAAGTTCCTAAGGTCTTTGGCCAGCCCAGTGAACTTGTCAGGGCTGGGAACCTTGGGCTCTCTTGCTTGGTTGGCTTGGGGCAGGGGAAGAGCTTGATGTTCTTGTTGGTGAAGTTGTTGTTGAAGCTGGCGCTGCTGGTGAAGGACTTGTTCTTGAAGTTGGTGTGTCTGTCTTGAAAGGGCTTGTAATTGGTCCATCAAGGCTTGGAAGGCAGTTGCATCAGGGAAGGTGTTGTTTGGGTCAGACATGATGGCAGAGAGTAGTAGGAGAGGGTGAAGTGAATTATGATGTCAGGAACAGGGCAGGACAGGACAAGGCAGACAAGGAACTGAGAGGAGTGATGATTGTATTGGAAACAATAATTCACTTGAGGGATGGGACAGGTTCCCCATCCCCCTTTTATACCTTTTGAGAATGTTCCTTGTCAAGACTCAAAGAATGTTCCAGAAAGAGCAATTAGTAATACAATGATACCAATGATACCAATGACAACAAGACAAGTCAGGAAAGCAAAGAAGGTTCCAGAAGGTTCCACAAGGTTCCATGAAGGAATGTTCTAGAAGGTTCCAGAAGGTTCCAGAAGGTTCCATGAAGGAATGTTCTGGAAGGTTCCAGAGGTTTCCAGAGGGTGATTCATAACACTGCAGGTCCTGACTTGTCTGATGTGGGAAACTCCCTCCACTCCGCACTCTCACTAAACGCATCATGGCCGATTTCCCCCAGATGACACACCTAAAACTTGAAAGCGTACTCCGCTTTTGCATTCTTCGCATTTAGGGCTTCATACTTGTTCTCAACAGATTCAAGTGGCTGATCCTCAAGCATGATGGAGAAATTTCTTTTCTGACCTCTCCCAGACTGATGTAAAACTGACGATCTGCACCTCTCATGCTTGATACCGGGTGGTCTGAAAGAATCTTGTGCATACTTTCACTTTTCTTGATCACTGATGTCCAAAATGCCATAAATTTTAAAAAAAAGAACGTTAGGTGATGTGGTTCACAAATTAGGAGTCAAGAAGGAAGAATACTTGCCTCCACAAGAACTTGCCCAACGACATGTGAGGGGACAGCAAGAATCTCTGCAATGACATCTTGTGTGATGGGCTCTTTGGTAGCCAGAACAACTTTCATCACAAGCTGAAAGTTGTTGGTGTTGACTTGGCTGCTCCTGAAAAACTTCTCACTCCATCAATACCACCAAATGTTTTGATGGTGAGCACAAATCGTCGGCACGAGCCACATCACACAACTTCCTGAACGAGGGAAGCACATGGCACAGATTCCAGATGGTAGTGGCAACAAACTTTCTTTCGCACAACATCGTGCCCGCAGGAAATAAAAGAGCCCAAAGCATACTTGCTGGGAAGATTCTGGCTTGTAAGCAAGGCAACCAGAGACTTGCTGATGTTAGGCAGAACTGACTGATTAGCAGCAAGAGGCACAAGATGGACCTGAACCTATTTTGACTGTCAGTTATCGTTCTCACAATGCGCATGGGAGAGTGAGCCACTGCCAATGCAGAACTGGGTGCTGGCTTGCACTGTTGACAAACACTCCGAGTATTAAGTGGACTCCTCTGCTCAAGCAGATATTATAGGAGAGGTTTTTACCCTGTGCCAGTCATGCTTGCCTAGCAACTATTATAGGGTGTATATCATCATTTGTATGTAACAGAGTTTTTCTCTTTCTCTCCAAGTTGGGGAGAAGGACCACCCACAAACACACATCTCCACTTCATTCACTCCTTCCACTCACTCACTCAGAGTAGACTTTTTACAGCTGAGGCCAGCCCCACCGTTCAACCACAGCACACTGCCCACATTGGCAGAGAGGAGCCAGGTGTGCACATTCTTCAGATAAAAAATCCTGGTTCCGTCCTCGGAGGCCTTTTTGTGCCTTGCAGAATTCATGGCAACATCCACAGGCTGGAGCCGATCCTTTAATTTGTCAACAAGGTGTTAGAACAACGGTTGCTGCAGGGGGCACAAGTCTGAACAATACGGGCTGAGCCCAATGGAGTTGCGTTTATGGAGACGTGGGGCGGAAAGCGGAGCGAGCAAGGTGAAAAGAAGCGAGTGGGTCTCTCCGGAGGTGAATCACAGAGGTTCAGAAAGATCTGGTTGTGGTATGAACGCGATTAGACAGAGTTTGCACTGAGCAACTGAAGAGTTTGATATCAAGAGGCCTGAAGGGGAAGGAGTGGGGGAGAGCGGGCAATGGGGCTGTTGATCCGCCGCCGTCAGTGTCGCTCCTGCGATTCAAGGCGGTTGTTAAGGTGGCGTGTTCTGGGTTCTGCCCGAAAGGCAGGATGCCGAATCCAAGGCCAGTACAACAGCGCTTACACGGAGCCCGCCTGAGCGATCAATAAGTCGTGCGGAGAAGGCCTGGTTTATTGTTGTTTTTGTTGTTGTCATTGCGCAGTGCGACGCGGCGACTACCCACCTTCAACCCCCCACCGCCCCCTCCAATTCCCAACAAAGCTCATTATCCAAATCCCATCAGCAACACGGAGAGCAGGTCACGCCGGAAAGCTCTCACTTTTTCTTGCCTCCCCCACCGCCACTCGCTGGCTTGGCTGCACCCGCCGGCTTTGCTGCTGCTTGTTGTTGCTTCTTCGGCGCGGCAGCCTGCTGCTGCTTCGGTGCCGCAGTCGCCTGCTGCTTTTGAGGTGCTGCCTGCTTAGTCCCCGCCTGCTGCTTACCCCCGCCGCTGCCGCCGCCCGAAGCGGTACTAGTCGACCTCGCAGCTGTCTGCTGCTGCTTCTGGGCAGGCGCCGGCTTCGTTCCGCTGTTGTTTCCACCACCACCACTTGTGCGACCGCCGCCCGTGCTTTTCACAGCGGTGCTTGAGCTCTTACCACCACCGCCACCGCCCCCGTTGGTTCGCGCTGGGGTCGCCTTGGTACCGCCTGCACCGCCACCTTGCGTGCTGCCTCGAGCTGGAGTTGATTTCCCACCACCACTACCTCCGCCACCAGCCACTGGTTTGCCGGTAGTGCCGGCGGCACCACCGCCCGTGCCTTTCGCTACACCGCCGCCGCCACCTGCCCCGCCAGCCTTGGACTGTCCTCCAGCACCGCCACCTCCGCGTGCAGGTGCAGAGGCTCTGCTGACAGTCTGGGTCGCGCCGCCTCCGCGTCCACCACCTGATGCCTTGCCACCAGCGCCGCCTGCTTTACCTGCGCCGCCGCCATTCGCGCTCCCTCCACCACCGCCACGAGTCGCTGCGGTTGCCGCCTTACCCCCGGTTCCGGTCGTGCCGCCGCGTTGTCCACCAGCCGAAGCCTTGCCAGAGGCTCCACTGGCTTTACTGACACCGCCACCCTTTCCACCTGCTCCACCCCCGCCGCCGCCACGCGTCCTCATTCCTCCGTTGCCTCCGGCCGCGGAAGTCTGGCCGCCTCCACCGGTACCGCCGGCGCTGCGTCCACCAGCAGCCTGCGTCTTGCCGTTGCCGGCGCCTCCGCCCTTTGGTCGCGCACCAGCAGCCTTACTTGCAGCTCCGGCTGTTTGGCCGCCTCCTCCGTTCACACCGGCACCACGGCCGGCCGCTGGCGCCTTGCCACCGGCACCGCCGGTTTTCCCGCCTGACCCAGTCGCTGAAGCTTTGCCGCCTCCGACGTTGCCACCAGCGCTGCGTCCACTAGCCTGCATCTTGGCGTTGCCGCCACCAGCTTTGCCTCTGGCGGAACCAGCGCCTCCGGCCTTGCCGCCGCCGCCTCCGCCCTTCGCTCCCGCACCGGCAGCCTTACTTGCGAGCCCGGCTGTTTTGCCGCCTCCTCCGTTCGCGCCGGCGCTACGGCCGGCCGCTGGAGCCCTCCCACCGGCACCGGCGGTTTTGCCGCCTGCACCAGTTGCTGTTGCTTTCCCCCTATCAGCAGCGCCGCTCGAACCGCGTCCTCCGGTCTGTATCTTCCCGCCAGCGGAGTTGCCCCCTTTACCAACGCCGCCGCCACCGCCACGGTTCGCGACCGCAGCCTTGCTACCAGCAGCGACCGCCTTGCCACCTCCAGCTGCCGCCTTCCCAGCGGCGGCTTCAGTTTTGCCACCGCCACCGCCGCTGCCCTTGACGCCGTTGCCGCTGCCGGTTCCAGCACTGCCGCGTATCGTCACCGCCGCTTTTCCGCCAGCACCACCACCTTTGCCGCTGTCTTTGCCGCCGATACTGGCGACGCTAGCTTTGCTACCACGGCCGCCGGCGACCTTTGCAGTTACAGCCGCACCACCGCCACCGCGGGTCGCCGCCGCCGCCTTGGTGCCGGCCGCCGCTCCTTTTCCACCGCCTGCCGGAGCCTTCCCATTGGCGCTGCCAGTTTTGCCGTCTCCACCGCCGGCGCTTTTGGCGGCTGCGGTTCCTCCCGCGCCGCGGGCAGTCCCCATCGTCTTGCCGTTAGCCGCCGGAGTCTTTCCATTGTTTGCAATAGCTTTACCGCGAGCCGTCGTACCCTTTCCACCTCCCGCGGCAGAGCTAGCGCCCGCAGTTCCAGCTTTTGCAGGGCCGTCGCCGCCACCGCTCTTGCCAGCGCCGGTGCCAGCACCGCCGCCGCCACCGCCGCGTGTCGTTCCCGCAGTCAAAGCCTTGCCGCCATTCAAGGCTCCTTTGCCACCTCCCGCTGCCCCCTTGACGCCAGCGGTACCGGTTTTGGCAGCGCCGCCTCCGCCACCTGTCGTCGTACCCTTTCCACCTCCCCCGGTAGCCTTCCCGCCGGCGGTTCCAGCGTTTGCAGGGCCGCCGCCGCTACCGCCCCTACTTGGGGCAGCTCCAGCACCCCTGCCTGCGCGAGTCGTCCCCGCCGTCGAAGCAGTTTTGCCCCCTGTCAACGTTCCTTTAGTTTCGCCAGCACCGCCACCTCGGGGATCAGCCGTCGCGCCCTTGCCCCGTCCTGTAGCAGCCTTGCCGCCAGCGGCTCCAGATTTGCCGCCGGCGGCGGTTCCAGCAGTCGCGCCGCCCCCTTTTCCACCACCGGTTGCCGTCTTGCCGTTGCTGGTGCTGGCTTTGGCGCCAGCGGCGACGGCCGCACCGGCACCAGCATTCGGAGCGCGTCCCACAGCAGCAGCAGCAGTCTTGCCGCCGCCGGCACCACCGGCTTTTCCGTTTCCGCCGGCTTTGTCGGTACCGCCGCCGCCAGCGCCGCGAGTTGTCGCCGCTGTCGTCTTGCCGCCAGTCGTCGTCGTCGTTCCTTTGCCACCTCCTGCAGCGGCACCAGCCGCCGCCGTCTTTCCGCCGGCCGCAGCCGCCTTGCCGTTTCCGTTCGCCTTGCCGTCCGACCCGGTATTGGCTTTGACACCAGCGGCGCCCGATTTTGCGGCCTTACTGCATCCGCCTCCAGCCCTGCGGTAGAGGGTCTTTTTTGGTTTTTGTTAGTTCTGTTTAGATTACCCTTTCTGTCACCCACTAACCTCTCACCCCTTCCCCCACCCCCCCCCCCAACTCCCTCAAAGAAACCATTAAAGGCGCGACGCGACGTACCGATCCGTCTCTTCTAATCAGCTGGCACGCGTCAGCGGGGATGTGATTCTTGACGAGCACCTCCTTGTTGATTCTCGCCCAACTCTCAGTCAGCCCGCCGGACCCCTCGGTGTGCTTGACCATGTCGACGTGGCCGCCGTCGTGGTAGCCGGGGATCTTGTTGGGGTCGATTTTGAGCACGCCGGCGCCTTCGCCGTTCTTGTCGATTTTCCGGGCGTGCTTGAGGTCCTTGGTTGTGGAGATGTACTGGGAGTCGGTCCAGCCGTAGGTGTGGTCGGACGGGGAGCGGTGGGTGGCGCCGGGGTTTTTCGCGTTGAGTCCGTTCTCGCGCCAGGTGGAGGCTTCTTTGGAGTTTATGGCGCGGTAGAGGGGCCCCGTGGCGGTGCTGGTGCTGGAACTGGCGCCGGGGCCTGGCTGAGCGGCGGCTGGATGGTTGTGGAGTAACAGGAGCTGGAGAAAGAGGAGGGCGACGAAGAGGCATGTTGTGGAGGGGAGGCGTGTGGGAAGGCTCATCGGGCGGGGCTGAGGCGGCATATGAAAGTCGACTTTTGGGCCAGCGAGGATTTACTTTTGATTGAAGAGCGAGCGTTCCGCTGAAGGCAAAGGCTGAGCCAAAAATTGATCGGTCCGAGGCGAGCCGGGCACGTATCAAGAAAAAGACACTCCCATTTTATTAGCACTTATTTGGAGTTCACGGGGTGGTGAAGGGGACCCGTGGTGGGGGTGGTGCTGGTGCTGGAACTGACGGCGGGGCGTGGTTGTGCAGCTGGCTGGAGGATCAGGAGGGAAAGCGGATGCGTTTTTTCCAAAAGGCAAAGGCTGAGCCAAACAAAATATTGAGGCACACCGGAACTCGGGACATCTCGGTCCGAGGCTAGCCGGGTAGGCACACGGACTAAAAAGGAAGCGTTATCGGTTTCCGTAAAGCGAGCAAACGGGAACGGGGCCGTTGTCCAGTAAACATTATTAGCGTGTTTAATAATCAATGTTGTAAAATGAGGGCGAGGCCGTTCCGAGAGGGATCACCTTCAAAATCGCACGACCGCTACGGTCCTGTCGCCCGAAGGGCGTGATGGATCTTGACCTTGCAGGGCGGATATCGCAGCCTGTCGTGGACCGTTGCGCATCAGCTTCATGATCGTTTGAGTTAAGCATGCCCGGTCATCCCTGTCGCAGAATCGATTGCAAAGTAAACAGGTGAAGTTACGACTCTTGTGCGACCAAGTCGGTGCCAAGTGGCTCTTGAAGGCCTGCCAGGAGCAGGAGAAGCCCGCTGCCGTGCGCGGCGAGGTTACTGAGGTTACCACGACCCAGTGGCGATTGCGCGTCACAAAGGCTTCGAGCGTGGGGTGCTGCTGGTACTTTGCGTAGCCGTCGAGCCTGGACAAGCGGGCGGCACGTCGTCGTCCTCGCATGGTCGGTGGGTGGACTGAATGGCCCAGTCTAAAATTGAACCCGCCACCCATGATGGGCTGAACTCACGCAGATTTGTCTAAGTCCGCTGTCACACACACAGCACACAGCGAAAAGGAGATATAGAGAGAGAGAGAGAGAGAGAGAGAGAGCAGGTCATGATTGATTGATTGATTCGTGAAAACAATAATCCTCACCACCACCACCACAAGTGCGAACTGAGCTCTCTACGCTCACACACCGGCATCCCGCACTGTGGGCCATGGCTCCGGTTTCTGCAGCTTTTTGATCCGTTTGTGCTGGGACACAGGGAGCCTATTTTTGGCCCCCTTTTTTGTGGTCCAGAGATACCATTTTTCATTGATTCGGGCCAACGCATTTTACTTGTGCACCTGTATCCCATTTTCATGTAAAATGGTACCTGGAGGTGCCAATATAATTGGCTCTGAGCATTTTTCAGTGATGTTCACATCATGGCTGAATCTGCCAGATTTACAGGATGGCGCCGGCGCTCAGAATTGTCAGAAAAAGAACTGTCTAAATCGATTTATTGATGTTTCTGCTGAAGAGAAAGCGCTGGACTTTGTTGTTAAGTGGAATCTTTGCCTTACCAACCATGGGCTGTCTTGCTTCAAGCCTTGAGTAAAAAAATGGCGCCTTCAACAAAGGGAAAATTCACCACGAAAAATAAGAATCTCATAGCCCATACTCCCCTCTCCTTCTTGAATTACAACCAGCACTGCAAACAAGTGAGTAGGAGGTGTCCCCCACCTCCCTCCACAACATAAACCGCAACACACGTGCATGCGGGTGACGAGCGGTGGCCGTCCCCGACAAGCCGCCAAACTATGGCCCCAACTAGTGCGTGCGGCAAACGCACCTGCATCTGCAGCTGTATCTGGCGGAGGAACCGTCAGCGACAACGGCGGCAATCTGTGCGGCAGCGTAGAAGGTGGAGGAGTTAGTATCGAGATCTTTGCTCTGCCTGATTTGGACGTCGATAATTGGTGAAGTTGAACATCAATACATACGCATGAATTGGTATAGTGATCTTCCTTTATCGGATTGATGGGTACTGTAACTCGTTCTGGCGGCCTTGCTGGCTCTGAAGCGATTCGTGAGGACCTCCACGGACAGAAAAGAACTTTCGAAATCGTGCTCATACATTGATCCTCTACTGGGTGCTTAACCCCAACAAACAAATAAGAAGAAGGCAAAAAAGAAGCAACTCCCCCCCTAACAGGTCAATCCCGGATAGTCCGACTTTGAGCACTTTGGGTTCAGTAGCCTGCCCTCGCTGCACTTGCAAAACTCGCCCGTGTTCAACACGGTGGCCTCGTTCGCGCAGCTGACTTTGTTCAGATCGCAGTAATTGACCGTGCGCCAGCCGCGCGAGGGCATGTAGCTGTCCATCAAGTATTTCCCCTGCGTCTCCACGTACTGGCACGACGGCACGTAACAAGTGTCCGGGTACGCCACGTGGCCCGCGCCTTTGTACAGGAAGCCGATGGATCGGGTGCCTTCGTTGATGGCCACGACCATGTTGCCGTTGAACTGGCCCCAGGTGCCCTTGAAGCAGTCGAGGTTGTCGTAGTGCCAGTTCCAGTAGTGGGACGCTTGCCAGACTTGCACGTTGTCGTCCCAGACGAGGATGTCCTTGTAAAAACCGTTGCCGCTGTTGGTCCAGATGCAGTTTTTGCCGAGGGCGTGGTCGGGGACGGCGAGCAGGAGGAAGATGGCGAGGAGCTGGGTAGTGTGCATCTTGGGTGGTGAGGGGTGGGGAAGTGGTTTGGCGGGCGGTTGCAGTCAGGCTTGTTTGATTTCGATTGGCCTTCTTTTTTTTTCTCTTTCTCTCTTGATATTTCACGCTGTCTCTCTCTGACGGCAACTATGCGCGAGACAGGCGCGTTGCGTGGACAGCCAGTCTCAACCCCATTGCAACGAGTCCCACTGGCAGCGTCTCGCCTTTGGAACTTAGCGCTGACTCCGCCGCAACACTCGAAACTGTTTGCGTTTGTTTGTGCTTCTTTTCTTGCCCAGGATTCTTGCTTCCTCCCTTTGTCATCGAGGCGAGACAGACATCTGCGCAACCAGCTTTCCACGTATGTTCCGCCGCAGAAACGGCCCCCCCATGCAGCAACGTTACCTCTTTTGGAATTTTACGTTTACCGACGGAGAATTTTCGGGGGGGGGGCTGTCTTGCCCCTTACCCATCAATTGAACTTGTTCCATCGTTCACAATGTCTCGCTTTGTGCCGATTCCTTCAAGCTCGCCAAACATTATCCGAATACGTCATAGAATTCTTTAAAGTTTACTGCCATAGATCGCCGAATACGTCATGTCTTGTTGGCAGTGTCTCACCCAGGCTTTTTTTTCCTATTCCTCCGCAAAATCTCATAAATTCGCGTTTATTCTAATTGTGTTTCTTCCATCATCGCGTCCATCCATTGGAAAACAGCAACTCTCTCGCACCTCCATACACAAAAAGGCCAAAAATGCCCGCCATCCGCGCGCTCCCCACTCTCTTGCTCCTCCTCCTCGCCGGCGCCGCCGACCTGGCCCTCGGCAAAAACTGCATCTGGACCAACAGCAAAGGCGGTCTGACCAAGGACGTGCTCGTGTGGGACGACAACGTGCAAGTGTGGTCCGCGTCGCACTACTGGAACTGGCACTACGACAACCTGGACTGCTTCCCGCGGACGTGGGACCAGTTCAACGGGTACATGAACTTGGCGATCAACGACGGCGCGCGGTCGATCGGGTTCCTGTACAAGGGCATCGGGCAGGGGACGTACCCGGACGGGTGCTACGTGTCGTCGTGCACGTACGTCGAGACGGGCGGGAAGAATTTGATGGAGGCGTACCTGCCGGCGCGCGGGTGGCGCGCGTTGACGTACTGCGAGCTGAACAAGATTAGCTGCGCGAGCGAGGCGGCGGGTGCTGAACACGGGCGAGTTTGCAAGTGCAGCGAGGGAAGGCTGCTGAACCCCAAGTGCACCAGGGCGAGCTTCCCTGGTCTGCAGGAGTACTGCTGATCAGGAAACGCTGTCTTGCTTTCGTTTTCTTCTCTTTATTGTTTCGTTCGCGTTGATCTTTGAGGAGTGAATTTCAACATTAGGGGCACCATGTACCCAAACAATCGGTTCGGTAGACTCAATAAAATGTCTTCCATCCAATTTAGTATCAGAGCATTGCACCGCCGAGACTGGGAAAATCTTGCTCATAATCATCAAGAATAGCTTTGCGAAGCTTGTCTTGTCTCTTTCCATCGTGCCTAACCCTCGCACTGTATGTACTTCCTACTGCTTCAGTCTTAACGGGAGGCAGACAAAAGGGTGGTGATGCAATAGCCACAGTAAAAACGGTTGAATGGAGAAAAAGAACTTTCTACGGAAAGGATCTCCTGGAAGACGCAGCAAACTAAGTCGATGGGGCCAGGACAGAGCGGAAAAGCACACACCCTCGAATTCGGAGAATTCCTCGCGCGAGCGATGGTGCTGTCCACGTTGACGCAACACACAAAGTAACGAAAAACCTGGAAACCAAACAAACAACGGCCGGATAAATCAGCCGCGGAGATGAAGCGACGAAAATCAACGATGACCCAAGAGGGGTCGGACTGAGCGCGAGACAGATGGGCGCAAAAGTTCATGCAAAAAGTACTGGGCTGGAGAGACACTGCCGACTTTGGGGAGGGAAAGACAGCCCCGTTTGCCGCAAATCCGTCGCAAAGGAGAAAATAAGAAAAGCACAAAAAACTTGAGAAGCTCGTGTGACAGCGAAGGAAGGGCGAAAAGTCATCGCAGCACACAACGCATATTCTGCATGCGCGGTGCGCTCGTGCATTGTGAAATAGGCGGCGGCGGCGCGTGCGCCTCTCTGTCCGTCTGGGCAGGGCCTGTCTTGCCCCCCAGAAGTTTTTTCACCGAAAAAGAAGGAAGAGAAACCAAAGAGTCGGCGGTGACGCAACGCCTTTCCCTCGACCCACTTCTGGCAAATCCAGAATATAAAAAGGCACCCGCTCGACCGTCACACACCCCCTTCATTCCAACAACAACTCCCTCTCTCCCAACAATCATGCACCTCTCCAACGCGTCCGATCGGGTCGAAAACCCCTCGCCCTGAAGGACCCTCCTCAAAGGCGTCGCGCCTATTCTTGAAGCGGTTCAGCCACTCTTTGAATAAGCCGGACTTCTCCCACCACTCGAGAACTGTCTCATTCGATGCATCTTGGAAACTGAAAGTTGCCCAGTCTAATTGCAGCCCGCTGTCTCTCCACCACTGCAAGGTCTTGATATGGCCAGAATCGGCTGCGCCACTGACGGCAAAACTGGTATACTTGAGGTCGTATCCGCTGTCCTTCCACCACTGGAGGATGTGCGCCCTGACCGCGTTCGCTTGCAAGGTCATCGCGACGGATCTGTAGCGGAGCTCGAGCCCACTGTCCTTCCACCATTGCAGCACGTCAATAGATCCATTAGCGATGTGCAGGTCGTTTGGTTCGGAATCGTACTTGTTGAGATTCGACCCACGGGGTACACTACGCCCGTTACTGATGATCCCTTTGAGAACTCCATCCAATCACATTGGATGGGGGTGTTTGAAGGGCTCAGGTAGATTCAATACTTGAATGGGGCGTTCGGAAGGGCTAATCTGTTCTCAATAAAAAGAGATAGGCAAGGCGGGCTGTTGTTCTAGCTTTGTTCATCCTACCCGTAGGAACAATTGCAATTAGAACATGCACAAAAAATGCTCAAACTACGCACTCTGCACATGTAACACAGCACAGCAAGCATGGCAGAAGCAGTGTACCACTGCCCATGCTCCAGAATTCCGCTCTCTGCATCGGAATTTCGCCTCTCTGCACCGAAATTCCGCACTCTGGCATCGGAATTCCGCTTCCTGATCTGGAATTCCTCTCTGCACCAGAATTCCACTTCCTGATCTGGAATTCCAGCTTTCCTGCTGTGCTGTGCGATCTGAGCAATGCAACAGGCATTTAGGATCAGGGATTGCACCAATCACTGCATTTCTAAAGTGAGATAAAAAATGAGCTCACCAGGATTGCACCAATCATTGGATTTCTAAAAAACAAGGAAAAAACGCGCTGTTTCTCAAACAAGCTTCCTGATTTGTAAACAACCAAACCATTTACAAGCAACTGTTTCTCAAACAAGCTGTAAATTGGTTCCTGGTGGTACTCAGCCCAGACAAAGGCTACAGCCCAAGGTGGTACTCAGCCCTGGCTGGTACTTAGCCCAGGGTGGTGCACAGCCCTGGCTGGTATTCAGC
>JAIVFJ010000266.1:0-84175 GCA_025765615.1 Zopfochytrium polystomum | reverse complement strand
CGCCGCAGCAATTATTTCGACAAGACAGATGTGGGGTGGCCCAGCACTTCGCATCTACCAGAGTCTCCTGGGTCCGGCGGTCCTTTGCAGTGCATCATCCGACACGTGAAGTGATCACAACAGCAGCCTGCAACAATGGCGACGATGAGGTTGGAGACAAGGACAACGACAAACCGCAATTCTTGGTATTCGTGGCGACAGAAGCAGCAACGGCGGCGGTTGCAACAACATCAACGGTGGCAGCGAATAATCCAGGTGTTCGTTTCAAACAACGGCGTGATATCGACAGCCCCGCGCCGTTTCCGTCGCCGGCAATGTTACGTGGGACGACAGCAAACCACTGCGAACGAAAGGTAGCCGCTCGCGGGACGCTGATTCTGGAACCAGTGACGGCAACTGTGTAACTGACGGAATGGCGGGGACGGCGGCGACGATGGCAACGCCGGAAGTCTGTTTTGGCTGAAGACTGTACTGGCATCTGCGTCAAACGCAGCGGGGCAGCAGTGTGAGATCTGCAGCGTTTCGGCCGCCAGCGGACTTGCGGGCCCCAGCTGATCCTGCCACGCTCTTGCCGCCGTGCCAACTGATATTGCTGGGGTTGCCCGTTTTAACTGCATAGACGAAGACTCGGTGGACCCTTCGTCATCGACTGCAACGAGCTGGGCCCCGAAGCGCTCCTACTGCCGGCGGTTGGCACCAACGCGGACACTGCAGCGCCTGCAGCACCGTGGCCGTCGTTGCTGTTCGCTGGCAACAGCCCCATTTTGGCGGACGTACACAGGTCATGCAGCGGTGGCAGCCGCATCAGCTGCAGAAGCAGGCGACCGCTGAGGGATGGGAGAACGAATACAAGTGCCGGCAGATTCCCTCGGGCAGTTTTTGGCGGCGAGTGTGAGGCGGTGGGCAGAGGCAAAAGGTGATGGGTCTCGGCGTGGGGCTCGCCTGGGACGTTTTTGGTGGTGAGCAAGCAACCCTAGGGGGGGCAACACTGTGCCAGCCACAGAAATAATGGCAGACGGGCCCGCTGCGTCTGGTGCGCAGCCGCCGCTCTCCATGGCGGTTGGAGCCCCAGGCAAGTGGGCATCCGTTCAAAGCAAGGTCCGTTGAAAGGGCGGAGCCAAGTGCGAATCATGACAGCGCCATGAGCGACCATGTCTGGTCCACTGCAGCTACGGTCATGGCGGAATCCGTCGCAGCCACGACCAATCCTGCCTTTGTTGGATGCAGTTACGGTGTTGGCTTTGCTCCTCTCGTGGCCATTTGAGTCTCCTTTCGCATTATCCCCTGCTGTCGAGTTTGGCAAGGAAGTCGCTTCCATAATTAATATATGTATTTGAAGAACGTATTTTGCACCATCCCATGACGTCCTCATCCGCCAGCCCGCGCAAACACCCGGCGAGATGGGATAATCGTACAAAACCGCCACCCACAGCTGAATCTCCTGCCGAAACCACCCTGCAGAAGCCGCTTCACCCAATATTCCCACCGGTTTCCGCAGACCTAACGCAACCCACACGCACCTTTGCAACGATTAAAAAACGGAGAGCGGATTGCTGAGATCAAGCGGCGGTTTCCTACACAGCAGATCTGGCATGCTCCCTGTGGGTTATCGTGTTTGCCCACGAAACAGGGGCGACCACAGTCAAAGGAAGGATCGAGGCCAACAGAATTCTGCCACCGCAGTGGCTGTGGAGATGACGGGGAAGGCGGAGCAGCGAGCGACTTTGTGTCCAATGTTGCGGTGCGATGGCCCCTGCAGTCACTGCTGCTGCCAACAACAACAACGATGGCGAGGCAGTTGTGGCGGACGTGGCGATCAACAAGGTGGAAGCAGAGATGGCTTCATTGATGTCGATCTGGCGGAGGACTCTTCTAGTTGACCTTCGACTGTTCCCCTCCTGCACCCCCTCCCACCCCAAACGGCCGTTTAGTTGAATACAATGAATCAATGATATAAGGTTCTGTTGGTTTCGCTGATATACGAGTCCAACCGTTATATGTAATGCCTCTGGAGAGCTTCAAGGAGGTCAAACTCGATTTGGGGATTAAAACGATCGTCCCACTCAGCACTCAACTCAGCCGTAAGGGCAATTACCCGCCGGCGGCGAGCGCGCTGAAAGCGTGCTGTGGGCTGGCGGGCCGAAGGGTTTACCTCAGTCGAAAACTTCTGCAGCAGTTTCTTTCTACGAAGAGGAAAATTAGCGCTCGCTTGCGTGATTTTTGTGTACAAACAAGTGGTATTGAATGTAGCGGGCCTTCCGGCGCTTGTCTCGATTGCGCTCCCTTGAGGCAGCTTGACTGTGCATACGATAGTAGGCTCTATCCTCCGGTCGGTGGCGAAACACCCTTAGTCTCGGGAGGGTGTTCGCAAACGGGTGGTTCCTCGCAATATGGCGGTTTGTATTGAAGCGCTTCGTACTTGCATATGTGCACCCCAACACCGTACAAAATGAGGTCGACTTCATGTGGAGACTAAGGTCCGCCATGCAGGTATACCGTCAGCTTCGCTGCGCGCGCAAACGCTTCGAAATGGTAGGTTTGAGGAGTCCGTGCACATACCCTTTCCCGCACTTTCCCGCGCTTTCCCGTCAATTCTCAATTTTTCCCGTCAATTTTCAATGTGTATTGAGAACGCATGGTTCAAGTCCCGGAAGCCCCCTGAATCATTGTTCAATAACAAAATTAGAGGATGAAGGACGCCTTACACGTGGACAAATTCTTGCTTGACCACCGCTTATGGCATATCGTGAACGATTTTAATCAGGGTTAGGTACACGTTGACAAGGGAGAAAAATAGAATTCACCCTCTCCATCCAGACTGCTGAAGAATTGAAAGAGGCCCAATTTACTTTCGCTTTCTCATATCCCTTTGTTGCCTTTCTTTTTTCGAATGTTTTCAATGTGATTCTCGAAACAATCATCCACACAGTTCCCACGCAAGCAGATGGAACACATTATTGAGACCTTGGTTTGACACAATCCACACTTGACTCTCATTTATTCTGTTCCTCTCTTGGCTGGTCGTGATGTGAGTGGGCGAAACTTTTCCAAAGTACCGCACAGCAACATGATCAACAGTGTTAATGTTTGTCCAGAATAGTAGCCACTGTCTGCTTCTTCACTGTCATCATTCAAGCACAGCAGTGCTGAGGTAACAGCTTCGCAGAATTCATCAACTAATATTTCAAAGCCTTGGCCTTTTACTATCTTGTAAATAACGCAAGCATTACTCATGCAAGCATCCAGCCAAAAGAAGAGCTAATGATACCATGTGTAACTTTTCGTTGGGTGCTGGTGATTCCCATCAAGTGATCAACACTATCAACGCCTCCCATGAACTTGTTGTAATTGACGATAAGCGATGGCATCCTTGAACGAAAAGTTTTGACTTGCAAGCAGCCACCAGCAGCTTCTGTCAACCTCGTTTGGTCAAAGCTGCACAATCCATCCACCTGATCTGTCTCATCCCTTTGCCTTCAGCTAGGCACTATGCTTGCACACATTTTTGCGCTGGCGTTGCTCTTTAGCCGTCCAGCAGCCCCAAAAAGCAGGGAAACAAAAGGCAAAATATTCCAACTTACCGGCAGCACGGCGCTCTTGACCTGTCTTTTTGGAATATCCTCCTTTCTGGCTGACGTTTGGCAAGCGTGGGTCCACCGTGCTGTGATCTCCTGGCGCTAGGAATACGGACCATGACCCTACCCCTTTTTTACCAGCGATTCTCCAGCTTTTATTTCGCCGAAGGCGGTGCCGCTGGGCTTAACATCCACGGACTTGATCTGGTAAGGCTTGGTGTTGATGGTTTCAAGGAGTTTGTGTCATAGTGGTGGCCGCCCTTCAAGGGTTTGATCCCATCTTTTCATGATAGGTTGGAGGTGAGTTTTCTTGGCGTGTGGTTGGGAATGTGAGTGTGGAGTGTGTATCCGTTGTGTGAGTTTCAATTAACTAGTCCATTCAAGAGCGATTTTTACCTTTCTTACGTTGTGCATTGGTGCGTCTGCAAACCGCTCGCCTCGCTCCACTCGGACCAAGAACAAGGATGATCGCCCGCTCTTTCATCTTCGACATCGGACTCCTCCGTTCTCCTTTTGTCCGCTCAGCACAAATATTCCAAGAGAACCCATGTTACTGTTAAATAATAGAAGCTGCTGAACACTAAGTATGTCGACAATGTATATCGACAACGTGGCCGAGCGGTTAAGGCGACAGACTCGAAATCTGTTACTCTCTGGGTGCGCAGGTTCGAGTCCTGTCGTTGTCGTGCTCAAGAAGAACGCTTTCCTTTCAATTACATCGGTCGGTGCCGGGTGCGCGGCGGGCGTGGCGGTGCGCGAGGGCGCGCGAGCGAGGGTACGTGCCGCGGTCCGAGGACGCGCCGGTCCAGGGCGAGTGCGGGGACGGGGGTGGAGTGGATATGCACGGCCGTGCCTGTCGGCGGCATGGTGGACTTGAACTTTGCGTGGGAGGTCAGCTCCCCGCCCGGGTTGTTGTGGGAGGAGGTTTGAGAGAGGGAAAGGAGGTTGTTTGAGGTCAGGATTCATCCGTGCTTATGAAACAGACATTCTTACTATAGCAGCAACCACATTACGCAGCTACACTACTCAGCAATCATTATAATACAATACACGCGAAACCAACACGACCGTATTATATTTCCACTTGTGCGAGCGAAGCGAAGCACTAAACTTTCCCCGGCCCCGTCGTCTTTCATCCATCCTGCGCCCTGTCCCTCCCGGTTCCCCCGCGGCGCGCGTTTTTCTTCACGCACCCACGCCCGACGGCGGCGGTGGGCCCGCCAGGTAGTGGTGGACGATGATCAGCAGGAACACGATCGAGCCGAGCATGTTGACGAGCAGCGAGAGCTGCTGATCGGTGATGATCTGTTTTATTTTTTTTTGTTTGTTTTTTTTTTGATTTTTTTTGATGGGTGTGAGTGTGTGTTGTTGTTGTGCGGTACACATATCTTCTCAAATGTTGACTGGAACAACAAAATGGAAGGAGTGGGGCGAAGGGGAAGAATTGATTTCTCTTCATGCTTCTTATGTTCAGCGGAAAATTCGGAACAGCCGCAAAAATCCGCTTGCCGTTTCAGGAGAGTCCCACATCTACCGGAAAAAGGCCACTCCCACAGCTTCACCGAAAAGCTCTGTGTCCTCGCTCCTCACGGCGCTTACCTCTGCAGCTCCCTCACAACGAACTGTGCCAGGACGCCCCCACAGACGGTCGTGGGACTCAGCCCGTTGGAGGATGGGTTGTTAACTCAGTTCATTAGAGTGGCTTGACGACAGCGCTTGTCGATAAATGGTCGAGATTTTCTTTTTGGCAAGCAGTCCACACGCAGCGGGAGTTGCCGTCGCGAATTGCCGGCGTCGAGGCGAAAATGAAGGAGTAACTCTTCCTGGTCACCGGAGATCTTCGCAATTTGACAATCGAGCTTCGCGCAGCACCAGTTTCATAATGTCCCCTCAACAACTCAACAAGGCTGTTTTATTTCTAATCATCAGCTGCCAACCCCCAGTAACGGAGCCCCTTACTGTTGAGTCGTTGAGAAACTAGCTGAAAACAAAAAATAAAAATAAAAATAAAAATAAAAAAATAAATATTGGTACATTCCAGTATAGTATACGATATTCGGGCTTCCGCGGATGGTTTGCAATCTGTCATGGGCCAGCATCGCTATGATTGTTCGAGGAAGAGGGTGGCTGTGGGGGGGCGCGTTTGTCAGACGTCAAAAAAAAAGAGGCGCTCAAGGAGGTTCCATGGCCACACAAAGCAAAGCATCGGTTAACTCTTGTCACTTTGCGGATGATACCCGATGGGTAATATTTTGCAAAACAAGTTAGTCCTTTTTGATCGCCGTCACATGACCAATCAGCAGCGCCGAAAAGGAAAGACACATGAGCCTTCGCAATTTGCCACGGCACTTCTCACTCGACTGTGTCCATTCATCTGAGCTTATCTTGTGCCTAAAAGTGGTGCACGTGACGCGTGCCATCCTTCTAAAAATGAAAGAAAATAGGAATAAAAAGGAGCCCGGCGGAACTCGGACGCTCGCGGCGATCGAGCCCTTAACTCAAATCTGAAATGTCCTGGGGGGAGACAAGTCCCAGTTCTTCGGAAGTTTACTTTGGTATCGTCGTTATTATTTTTGCAACAACTTTGATGTTCAATCGGCAAACACTACCCACGGCCTCAGCGGCCCGGGCTGGGTTGATGATTTTGGCGTATGAACGGATAATCAATAATACACACGAAGCAAGGCAGTTGAACTTCACAAACACCAAGTAAAATACAAGAAGTCTCGTGCAATCAAATTTCGGCCCGACCGAAACTTGCACTGGAGCATTGACCCTTTCACCCCTTCATGTTCTTCATGAAGTACGGGCTCACCAGATCCGGGCGTGTCGTCGACAGCCAGGATATCTGCTGCGGTAGTGTCGGGGGCGGCGGGGGCGGTTGCCGGCTCTGCTGCGTCGCTCGCGGCAGGCTGCTCCGTCGCAACGAGGAAGGCGGTGCGGTCGCGATCTCGTAGCCGGGTGCAAAGCCTCCAGGGAAGAGCGGGTGGCGGACGCTGGGTGCCATGATGGTGGGCGCGCTGTAGTAAACGGGGAGCGGTGTGATGGTACTCTGTGCGATGGCGGAGGGTCCAACGTAAAGACTGCGGACTGCTGAGGCTGCTCCCACTGAGGTGTCTTGGCCGGTGACCGAAGACGTTCGTAAGCGTCCGGGCTCTGGATCAGTTGGGCCGTTTTCGACAAACGGGATGAACGTGGGGTACGGGGACGGCCCAGGAGGAGGACGCTCGCCGGCGCTCTCTGACATATCTTCACTCTCGGAGCTCGTTGAGATGCCAACCCCAAGCGCAAGGTCGATACGGCGAGACAATATGGCGGCGCAGAAGCAGGAGCCGATCAGAAATGGACAGCTGCAATTGAACACGAGCATTTGTCAATAACAGGACAACAAAAATCACAAGCAAACGCTTACCACTCCGTGGTGAGCAATCGAATAAAGATGAATCCGCCCTCGTCCAGTCCCAGCACATCAAAGACAGTCCCGATCAAATGCGACAGCGTCAACACCGCAACTCCGATCGACATCCACCAGAGCGTGGTCACCACTTCTCGAAGTGCGGCCATTACGTCTGAGCCCAGGCATCTATCGATGAGTGGACTGTCGCTAGTCCGACTCGCGGCGCGGCCTGCAGAAAGCAATTTGGACCCGCCACTGCCTCTCCGTCCACCACTACGCAATCGAGCAACCTCAGCCTCTACCAAAACAGCATCTTGCCAGTGCGCGGCGCACGCCAACGCCACGCCGACGACCAGCTCCGCGACAAACCGCAGAGCGTCAAACGCGACGAAGGTTCCAAAGGAGAACGCTGTGGACGACGCCAACGAAGGGCTGACGGATTTTGCAACTGGCGCCAGGACGACGACGGCGGCGGCGAGGACGGCAGGGACTGCGAGCCAGGGCAGGCCGTGTCTGCGGAAGGACTGGTCCTTTGCGGTTTGGACGGGGCTTGCGCGGAGGGCGAGGTGGAGGTAGCAGAGGATGCCGATGTAGATGAGCACTTCGGAGAGGGTTATAAGAGTTCTGCGGGTAGGTCAGCCGACGATCTGCAGATCAGAAAAAACCAACCCACCGGTAAACAAACGCCGTCGTGGTGAGGATAGCACTAAAGGACAGCGCGAAAAAGCTAGCCAAGCAGCCGGCAGAGTACAGCGTCAGGAACACCTCCATGGATCCGAAAGCCGTTACAGCGATATCGGCCGCAAGGGCGTTGTTTCGGCGGAACAGGAGCGACGCAACGAGGGTTGCGATGGCGAGGACGAACGCGACACCGTTGAGGAGCGCGATTGTCGTGGCTGAAGAAAGGGGGTAGCGACGACGGTTAGATCAACGCAGCAGGATTCGAAGCTCGCACCAACCAAATACGGTCATCCCGGGAGCGGGGCAGTCTTTCAGTCTCCAGGCATCGCACGTCGCTGAGGCGTCCATTGGCGGCGATACGTATTTCGTCGACCTGATTGATGAAGAGAAGTGCTGTGCGGATGGGTTGGGGTAACGCCGAGGTGGGGAGGTTGACGGTTGGCCAAGGCAGACTGAGGGCCAGGTGCACAACGGCTCATCGGCGAGCAAGAACTTGAAACACGACAGAGAGAGAGAGAGAGAGAGATAGAGAGAGAGAGAGAGAGAGAGTAGAGAGAGAGAGAGAGAGAGAGAGAGAGCACAAAGTGAGATGCGGAGACAGGGGCGACGGAAAACTATTTTTGCTTCTCCATGTTTTCCGCGGTGAGCCGTTTTGGGAGAGCCGCTCCAGGAATGAAGCAAAACAAAAATAGCGGCCCGCTGCTCAGCCCCAGACGCCTACATTTATTATCCCCAGCATATTCCAATACAAGTCATTGGTTTACAGCAAATCTTGATCACTTACGAAACACGCGCACAAAAGTCACTCACGGAGCGGTGGACCGCCCTTTCTCCCGCCCTGGGCAGCACCACCAGCCCTTCCTTCGCCCTTCCTCTGGCTTCGCGAGCTGCTAAGCGTCCCGCTCTTGTGGCCGAGGCCGTAGTAACTGTCCAGAGTGTAGACAGAGCGCGAGTCGCTCAACATGGTGCTTTTGCGGTGGAGAGAGTCGCCTGTCTGACCCGCTTGAGACGGCTGTAGCGACCGTTGAAAACCGCCTTGAGGTTGCCGAAAGCCCACTCCGTCATGCCTCTCGTTCAATCTGCTCGCTGCGTTGCGCTGAAATGCCTGAAGCTCCTGTCGCACCCACCCGCTCATATCAAACGGCTCCTCGAGCCTCTTGGCAGGCGCCGGCCGCACGGCCATCTGTGCCTCCAGATCCGGCACCTCGCTCCCCATGCCCTCGCTGACGACATTCTTTCCCACCGACGGCAACGAAGACCTCGCCTTCGTCCTCCCCAGCCCGTACTTGAACTCGCCAAACGCAAGCACCACAACGCACACGTCGATCCACATCCAAAACACGACGCGCCACAGCGGCCGCACCCCGCCGAGCCTCCGATCGTACGCATCGATCCCCGAGTACGTTGTCGCCACCGCCGTGACCGCTACGAGCCTCCCGACCCACTTGTGCGCCAATTCCCACCACGTCGCAGCAAACCCGCTCGGCGTCCACACCGCGTTCGAAACAAATCCCAGGACGACTTGGGTAACCAGCACACCCTGGACAGCGACGCCGGCGCGCTGATGCCAAGTTTGCAGGTGCGGGGCTGGTGTGTAGAGGAAGACCGCTAGCCACCCGATGACGGAGAGGACACCTGTGCCGCCGAGCATGACGGCGAGGTGCAATCGGGACCACCAGATACCGAGCGCGTCTCTGAGGAATCGGGCGATGAAGATGCCGACCAAGGGGCAGACAGTCCAAGCGAGCAGCATACAGCCGGCGTGAATAGCGTAGACGGCGTTTGTGCTCAGGCCCGTGAGGATTGCGTTCGCGCCGTCGGCTTGTGCGGCAGATGTCGCATTCATGATTTCTTGTTGAGCAAGGGAAAAAGTGCGGGATCCGAATATTTCCACGCCGCAGGCAAGAAAAGGAAAAGTGGGATGAGTGCCAAGAATTGCTGGTTGCGCCGAGACAAAAATTACCACTTGCTCGCGCGCCAAGCCAATCTCAGCTTGAGAGCAAATGAGGAGGCTGAGGAGCCAAGTACTGCGTAAAATCCCAACAGAAGCTGAATATCTTATTTCTTGCGCCATGTAGATTCCCGCAGTGGATCGAGTAATCCAATACATAATAAAAGTAACAACTCGTTACATTGAAGCCTTGAAGAGTTACAAAATCAGGGAATTCCAAGAAATCGATGCCGACGCGAACTGGTTGTTCAATAGCTCGACGCAACGTTTAACTTCTCCAAACGCGGCCGCTTCCCTGAGCAACGACAGGAAATTGAGCCGCAACGACACCGACTAAATTTTCGGCGAAGTTGGTGGAAACAGGTGCAAACGTTGACGCAACCAACAACGACAAGAAAACGCCGCTCCATGTTGCGCCATGCAACCGTTCAGTTAGACGGTTCTTGGTGCAGCGTGTGGAAGAAGGAGGCCAGTGAAGTGCTTTCTCTTCTTCTGAAAAGACTTCAACTTTGTAGTTCATATCAAAGCCCAATAAACACAGCCGCCAGGTATTCCTGGTTTTCTCGTGGGCCCATTTTGTTGTTGTTTACACTCTTTGGTTGAGTTGCGTATAAACAGACCCGGTTCAGGCAGAAGACGGCGGCAAAAAACAGCATTCACTCCCGTCAATAGCCACAGCAGCTGCTGTCTTTTCAAAGGAAGGCACAACCACTCCTTGTTGTTGGAGTGTGCGATGCTCTCCTCAAGGGCGAGGACGGGGATGAGGGAGCCGTCGGGTTTCTCCGAGGATTTCAAAAACTGCGCCAGCGTTCGAAAGGCAAATCCAAGGACATAGTTTGTTTCAAGCGCCGCCCATAACATAGTCTACAACCTTCAAATGGAATAACGCTCAATAAATGGCAGAAACGGAGAGCAAACACCAACAAACAGAAACAGAATTTGCGCCGAAAAATGAACTAAAACAATGAGTGGTCCGGCAAACCACTAATTCCACTTCCTCATCTCGTAGTTATTCCCCTGCTGCTGCTGCTGCTGCTGCTGCTGCTGGCCCTGGGGCTGTCCCCCGTAATAACTATCATACCCGTTGGCACCGCCCCTGCTCGAAAACGTCCCGTGATTATTGTTGTTCCCGCCGTAATAACTCTCCGTGTTGTACGTCGACCGCCCCGCGTCGTTCTCGCCGGAGCCGCCGTAGTACGAGTCACCCCCGCCTTGCCCGGCGCCCGTCCACCGCTTGCTCCACCGCCCGCCCTGGCCCCACCCCCCCGTGCTTTGGCGGTTGCTCCAGTTGCCGCTCAGGCCCCAGCCGTTGCTCTGCCGGTTGCCGTTGGCGCTACCGTTGCCGGCCCCGTTGCCGTTCAAGGTGCCGCCATTCCCTTGCTGCTGCTGCTGCTGCTGAAACCCCTGCCCATTCAGCGTTCCCGCCCCGCGCCCCAGCGTCGACAGTGCCGTCGTCGGCACCGAACTCGGCTTCATCCCAAAGTCCGCCTCCGACGCGCCGGCGTGCCCGGCGACGTGGTGGATCTGTCCGTACTTGAACTGCCCGACCACGAGTGCAACGATCGCGGCGCCGATCCAGACCCAAAACAGAACGCGGGCGAGCGGCGAAATCGTGCCCTCCGCGCTGGCCTCGTCGTACTCGTTGAACCCGGCGTAGACGTTAACGACCGCGACCAGCGTCAGCAGGCGGCCGATCCACCAGTGCGCCTTGTCCCACCAGGGAACGGCGGGGCGTGTGGGCGACCACATTGCGTTAGAAACGAAGCCGAGGACGATTTGCAAGACAAGGATAACTTCGATCGCCAAGCCGGCCTTTTGGTGGAATGTTTCAAAGTGCGGGGCGGGTTTGTAGAGGTAGATGATCAGCAAGCCGATGACGGAGAGGAGGCCGACGCCGCCGAGCATGATGGAGAGGTGGAGGCGGTACCACCAGACGCCCAGGGCGTCTTTGAGGTAGCGGGCGATGAAGATGCCGATAAAGGGCGCGACGGACCAGGCGACGAACATGCAGCCGCCGTGGATGAGGAAGACCGTGTCCATCTTGAGGCCCGTCAGGATGCCCTGCGCGGCGCTGTCGGCAACGATCGGTGCATCGCCTCCGCCGCTGCCTCCGGTGGTCGTGGAGTTGCCGCCGCCGCCGGTGGTGGTGCTGTTTCCACCCGTGGTGGTGGTGGCTGGGACGGCGCTGAACGCCTGTGCACTGGTGCCCGGAATGTACGTGTCGTGCTCTTGGATGGAAGTTGCGCTGGACGGCGCCGAGTTGCTGTACGCAATCATATACACGGACTTTGTCGTCGGCGACAGCTGGATGGCGCCCGCATTATTAGGTCTTGACGCGGAGAACCGCATCTTTGCCCACGCGGGCGCCGCTGCGGTCGACGGGAGTGCGACTTCAGTCCACGTTGGGTTCGAGTTGACCGAGACGTCGTGGCCGGACGACACGTACGAGCCTACCTTGACGCTTCCGCCGCTGGAGTACCCGATGACCATGTCGCCTTTGCTCATAGAGTTGGATCCGATGCAGAGGCCGAACCAGCCGGTGCTCGCTGTGTAGACGGTGACGATGGTGTTTGTGCCGGTGCTGTCCCCGGTGGACGTGACGCACCACTGTCCGGACGACGAGGTCAGGGTTGTGCTTGACGAGTCGCACAACGTTGCGGCCAGAGTAGCTGAAGGTTCGAGGTGGGCCCAGCGCACGGTTAGTTCTGGGTGTCTCGCTTCTCTCTTCTCTCTCGCCAAGGGTCCTCAAAAAAGGCGTCGATCGCAGGATCGGTGGTACAGGCCACTTACGCAGGGCAGTCTGGGAGGCAGCGATCGCCACCGCCGCTACGACAACGGCTGCAGAGTAACGCATGTCTGGCTCGGCTGATCTAGACGAGGACGAGGACCAGTTTCAAGGCGAACAACGTCGGATGGGGTCGCACGACGCTGAGCGGCGATGGTGACGTTTTTATTCTGTTTTTTCTTTTTGCCTCCTTCCTTTTTTTGTAGTTGTTCCCTTTTTTGGAAAGAGCGTTGACGTAAAAAAAAAAAAAAAAAAAAAAAAAAACTCTCTGGCCTCCACCGCACAGACAGTCCATATCTATCCTCAGTGGAACCCGCCTGTAATAATCCTCGGCGCCAACCCCGTACTGCCCGCTGCCGCCACCGTCGTCCCCGCCCCCGCCGCATCCAACGCCTTCCACCACACCGCCGTGCTGCCCTCCCCGTCCTCCATGATGCGCTTGTAGAACTCGACTTGAGAGGTTGAGGTTAAAATAAATAAAATAAAATAATAAAAGTTGGTTGACCGAAAAGGCCGGGAGTCAGCATCACGATAACGCTCGCGGACTCGGCGCGAACCGAGCAGGCAAGTCAGTTCAGTCAGTCACTCAACTTGTTTCTCCATGCCCTCCTCAAAGCCGATCCGCGGCTCCCACCCAAACGCGAGACGCATCTTGCTCGTGTCAATGTCGTACCGCATGTCGTTGAACGGTCGATCCGCGACGTGCTCGACGTGCTCGAACTCCGCGGGAAGCCGACTCGTCGACTCGAGGATGGGGAGGAGGTCCGCTATACTTCTGCAAAGGGCAAAAAGTACGAAAACACAATCAGTTGGCACGGCATGAGAATGTCGGTGAACGAGCTCACGTTGAGCCCGACGGTGTCCGCGGATACTCTATCCGCCCAAGCTTTGTCAGAAGGTACCGCGTCAGCGCAATGTTCGAAATCTCAAAGTCGGTGCCGATGTTGTAGATCTGGCCCGGATCGCCCTTCTCCATCAGGAAAATGATGGCGTCCGCGACGTCCGTCACGTAAATGTACCGCCTGGAATTCCGACCTTCGCCGTGGACAGTACTAATCATCCACATCGAATGACAGCAGCAGGGATGTCAGTCAATACAGTTGCAGATGACAGTCAAACGAAACGGCGACTTGCCACTTCCTCCCCGAGAGAATGGAGCAGATGAACTTTGGTATAATCTTCTCGGGGAACTGGTGCGGTCCGTAGACGTTGTTGCTTCGCGTGATGATGACGGGCAGGTCGAACGACTTGTAGTAGGCGCCAGCGAGGCATTCCGCCGCTGCCTTTGTCGCTGCGTACGGATTTGTGGGAGCCAGAAGAGTTTCCTCGGTGGAGGTTGGCTTTGAAGACGAGCAGCGAATCAGACAATCGGGTTGACCAGCCAAACAAAAGGTCGCTCACGTTTCCCTTCTCGACCTCGCCATAGACCTCGTCGGTGCTAACGTGAATAAATCGCTTGATCTTGTTCACTCGCGCGGCTTGCAAAAGGACGTGCGTGCCAACAACGTTGTTCTGTGTAAATGAAAAGGAGTCCCCAAATGAATTGTCTAAAAACGAAGTGAGGATCCCACATCCAGCTGTGATCGACCGTGCGACTCCACTCACCGACATGGGACTTCGCCGCCGCGTGGATGATCGTATCGATCTTTTGCTCCTGCAGCACGTAGTTTACAAAATCGTAACTCGTGATGTCGCCCTAGTGAGATCGCACAATCAAAGGGCGTCGGATCGGGCATTGAGGGGGTCTTGGCAGAACACTTACTCGGATGAAGTGGTAGTTCGGGTTCGCTTCGACGGACTCCAGGTTGCGCAGGCTGGCGCAGTAGTCCAGCATGTCAAAGTTGAAGACGACGCAGTCCGGGTGCCGCTCCAGGAGGCGGGCGACGATGTGCGAGCCGCTTGGGTGTTGGGCCGGGTTGGGTGAGGGGAGATTGGGTGGGGAAAGAGTGTTCTGTCAGCCCCCGATCCCCGCTAAGGCCTTGTTGCCTCACATGAAACCTGCGCCGCCGGTGACCAGGATGCGTCGCCGTACGTGGCCGTCGTCGTTGCAACCGACCGCGCCGGTGGACAACGAGGAGGTGGCGGGGGCGGCGGGGGCGGCGGCGTCGATCGGCGCCATCGCGATGATCGGATCTGTGCTGTCAAATTTTTTTTATTTTTTTTTTTCTTCTTCGGCCCGCGAGCGTTACCGGCTAAACTGAGACGGTGCTGTTGGGAATCTTCTGCGCTCGACGGCGCGGAAGCATATGGGGAGTGTGTTTCTGTCTTCTAGGTTGCCTGGGGGGTCCGCACGATCCAGGTGTCCACACCCAGCGTGTAACAAAGGTGAAAGGAAACGATTGTGTTCTTTCCAGTCAAGCAATTGGACTCCTTCCTCACTGTCCCAATTGGACTTTTTTGCTGCTCAACTTGACCCAATTATCGACCAGAAACATAACCCACAAACAGCGGTGGAGTAGCGGGCCGCGCACGTCCAGCTTTCCTTTCTTTAATCATTTTCGTAATGCGTTCAATACACGGGCAGACACGGGCAATAATCGCGCAATAACAGAGTTAGCAGGCGAGCGGGCCGTTATTCCAAAACGCTTTTGCGTGTAATTTGGAGACTTGCCCGTTCTTACTTTTGCGCTCGTGAACGTGCCTAGACTCACTCCAGCGATGTTCCCGAGGCACAAGAAGCAGTGTTGGCGAAGAAAAATAGAGTACGCTAAGGAAGGGCAAAACGAACAGGAAGACTCTTTCACACTTGCACCGGGCAGTTGCTGAAGTAAATCTCGGCAATCACCATCGGTACATTGTTCGGTCCGTCGACAGCTCCGTTGAGGCACCAACCGCCTCCAGCGTTGCTGCAGTCCCACATCCCCCGCGTAAAACTGCATCGCGGAGATCTCACAGTACGTTCCCCGGTTTCGAGGGAGCTCGAAAGGACAACGCGAAAATTGATGTCCAAATCTCCAGCACCTTGTTCTCCTTTTCGAGCGAAGCAATCGCACACTACACTTCAAGACGATGCCGATCATCCCCTCCCTCCTCGGGATCACAACTTGCGCCTACGCGAGCTCGCCGCACGATCGCAACACCATCGCGTGCCTCTTCCGTCTGCGCCGGATCCAGGCGGCGCAGCTGTTTGATCTCGCCGGGGACTCCAAGCGCATACTCAACTCGGTCGAAGTCCTGGAATTCTTCCGGCTCAACCTTCCCAGCGATCGCCTCGACAAGCTGGTCAGAGATCCCCTGAACAAGGCAAAGTCGGTGGAGATCCTCCAGTGGTGGAAGGACAGCGGGCTGGAGCTGCGGTACTCAAAGTGGGCGATCCTGAAGGCGACCGCGAACGGACGGCTGGATATCCTGCAATGGTGGAAGGACAGCGGGTTGCCTGTCAAGTACGATGAGCGAATCATGGAGGCGGCTACGGCGAGCAGTAGGGTCGATGTCCTGCAGTGGTGGAAGGATAGCGGGTTGCCCTTCGCGTACAGCAAGGAAAGCATGGAGATGGCCTCTGAGAACGGGATGGTGGACGTCCTGCAGTGGTGGAAAGATAGCGGCATGGAATTGAAGTACGACGAATGCGCGATTGGTGCAGCTAGCCGCAAAGGCCTTGTTCATGTGTTGCAATGGTGGAAGGACAGCGGACTGCCACTCAAGTACGACACCGAAGCAGCGACCTCGGCTTCAATGAACGGATCGGTCGATGTACTGCAATGGTGGAAGGACAGCGGGCTCGAATTCAAGTACGATGGTCGGGCGATGGACAGAGCCACCCGCAACGGCCAGATACAAGCCCTCCAGTGGTGGAAAGACAGCGGATTCGAAATGAAGTTTACAATCGAGGCTATTGTTCACGCCGCCCAGATGCGTGGCATTCGCACCTTGCAGTGGTGGAGGGACAGCGGCCTAGAGGTGGACTGGTCGGCGGTCGATTTTAAGGAGTTTGAGGATACCGCCGTCCTCGACTGGTGGGAGGAGTAAGGTTTATTGAAGCTGTGGTTGAAGACCTTAACCAAGCAGGAGGCCTTTGGGTGCTTTAAAGCGCGTATGAGGAGCGGCTATGCGAAAAGATGGTGGAGGGATCGCTTCAAGCTGTATGTGGAACGGAGGTGCCAGCGGAATTTTTTTAATGTACTAGTAAACTCATCCCGCGAATACAGCACCGAAGCGGCGTCCTGGGCTTCAGCAAAAGGATTTACCGACGCGATGCAATTGGTGGAAAGACAGTGGTGTCCCGCGATCGATTTTAACGAATATCAACGAGGATGTCTGACTCGGGAACCGGTGGCTTTCACTTATAAGCGCGTTTGAGTACTCAGCAGCGTGGTTGGGATTTAGACTGGCAACCAACAGGGATTGATACAATATGTCCGAATGAGACATCTTGCGCTCGACGTGGCGGAAGAATAGAGGGAGCATGGTGCTGTCTGCTTATGTTGTCTGGGTCCGTAAGGTAGAGGTCTCTTGCGCGCATCATGCAGGAACAAACTCGCGAAAGCTTCGTGGTACTTCCCATAGGCAATAGCGCAATGAAACAAAACTACCTTTTTGAAGGACAGCGGATTGCCTTTCAAGTACAGCGAGCAAAACATGGAGCTGGCCTCTAGGAAAGGGAGGGTCGACGGCCTGCAGTGGTGGAAGGACAGCGGCCTTGAGTTGAAGTACGACTAAATGGCGATTGCCGAGGCTAGGTGCAAAGGCCACGTTCGTGTGTTGCAGTGGTGGAAGGATAGCGGACTCCCACTCAAGTACGACAACTTAGCAGCGAACTGGGCTTCATTCAAAGGATCGGTCGACGTACTGCAATGGTGGAAGGACAGCCGGCTCGCATTCAAGTACGATAATCGCGCAATTGACCACGCCAGCTTGAAAGGGCAAATACGATCCCTCCAGTGGTGGAAAGAAAGCGGATTCAAACTCGAGTATACAAGCGAGGCTATTGTTGGAGCCGCCCAGAATCATGACATTGGCACCTTGCAGCGCTGGCGGGACAGCGGCCTGGAGGTGAACTGGTCTGCAGTTGATTTTAAGGACTTGACGGATACCTCCGTCCTTCGCTGGTGGGAGAAGTCAGGTTTATTTAAGCAGTGGTTGAAGACCTTAACCAAGCAGGAGGCTTTTGACTGCTTTCAAGCGCGTATGAGGAGCGGCTATGCTGGAACATGGTGGAGGGATCGCTTCCAACTTTATGTGGAGCCGCAGGCGCAAGCGTAAGTATTTTAAGCGCCACTAACTCTTCCCGCGAATAAAGCCCACTCACTTAATTGTGTCCCCCGATGCCAATGACCGCAATCCGCGCGATCGTGACGAAGGACACTAGGTCGCCTCCCAGCGAGTGAAACATGTATGTTGCCTCTTTATGTAGCATCGGGGACAGAGCAGACCCTGGTGCAGAAAAACTGCGAGTATTCGGGCGAAACCCGTCGTCGCACCAACGCCTACCACCATCCCTCTCGCGAAATGCGACTTGTACTCCAGGCGGCCTGTGGAAGATTATTCGCTCAAGCGCTGCTTTAACTGCCTCTTTGTTGCGTACTGCGACCTCACGTGGCAGTAAGCAAGCTGGCTGGCGCACAAGCCCGTCTGCCGCCCGCGCCTCACCCGCATGCAACACCTGGTCCTCACAATCGCCGCTCTGTACTCATTCGGGCGGGAATACGGTCCATTCTCTTGCAACCAGGACAGCGCTACAAGCCGACTTCCCTCCGGCGACCGACCCAGTGCCACCCTTTGCGGGCGGCGCACACGACGAGGAGGAGGTGGGGGATCCCAAGCAGTCGCGGCGCCAATGGTGTCTTCCCGAATCGAGGCAATCATGACACGTGCCCAAAGCCGATGCTGTGGAAGCCGTCTGATCGGAATTTCATTGCACAACGAGTATGAAGCAGTAAACCCGCCAGAAGAACGGACAAAGGAGCAGATATATTGACGTGTGATGTTAATTTGATGTTCGGTGTGATGGACTAGGGGGAGATCATGGCAGATAAAGATGCTTGCGGGGTAGAATTTGACATCAAACGGGAAAGGCTAAGTTCTGGGTTTTACAGTTGAAGACCACCCTTTGAATTCCACGGAAATAATAAGAGCGCGCTCGACGGGAATACAGGGAAGCCGCGACACTGTCAGGTTCACCGCGATGCAGAGCTCTCTCCTTTCAGAGCTTCTGGCCAGTTGTGCAGATCATGGGCATTTTCTCAGTGAACGTCACGTCGACGTACACGCCGTATCCAGCCGTGCCGTCGGTCCTCTTCATTGTGAAGAGAGGGTAGCCGCTGTAAGTGTCGCCGTTAAACGCCGAGATCCTGTATTTTTGGGGAAAGAGTATTTAAATAGGCCCAAGCGCCACACAAGAAGGAAGAATGAATGATAATGTAAAACAAGAACGACCACAGTCCGTACCAAGCCTTTGAGAGCGACGGTGCGCAAGTTGACACCAAGCGGGACAAGAGGTCCCTGTTTCCGTCGGTCTCTGGAGCGAGCTGGAAGTAACCCTGAGTCGACGAGCAGTACTTTTGCGCGTCGGCAAAGCTGACGAGGATGGGGTTGCCGGAAGAGTCCGTGGGGATCGCGTACGGGGCGGCCGAATCCTTCAAGCTGCACCCGGCCCCGCTTCCGCCAATTCCGCTGCCACCTCCACCGCTCGAGATGACCAAGGAGAACGGAAGGGCGTGGAGGCCTCCAGCACTGCCCGAGTTGAAGACAATCAAGGCGTTGTCCGTCGACGCGGTCTTTGCAACGCCCTTGAGGGTGAATCGGTTTCCGGAGACGGCAACGGTGAGGCCGTGGTTGGCGAGCTGTGGGGCGATGCAGGGGGCCGAGGAGCGGGAGGGGTCGGCGACGTCAAAGGACGGCGACGAGTTGACGTCGTACAGAGTGTAGTCCACGGACTGGCCGACGGTGAGCGACAGGGTGGTGTTTGGTTGGATGGCGACGGCGCCGGTGGACGAGTCCTTGAAGACGAGATCGTACTGCCAGATGTCTTTGCGGCAGCCGGACGTGAGGAGCTGGTCGCACGTGTTGGACGCGCCGCAGCAGTCGCATACGCATTCGGGCGCTGTCCCAATTTCATGCACACGCACGTCAGCAAACACAGCTCAACTAGTCCTCATTCTCGACGATACATACCTGGGCTTTCCCTTGAGCAGAACGCGGAGCTGCCGAACGCGGCGCACGAGGTGGGACCGTAGCTGCCGCACGCGCTGACGACGCGGGCGGCAAGAACGGCGGCGACTGCGGCGAGGCCGAGGGTGACAGCTTGGGACGACGGTGAGAAGCGCATCTCTCAGTGCTGGCTTTGCTGGCTCTTCTGTCTGTCTGTCTGTGTGGTTTTTCGCGGAGATGTGCGTGTGTGTGTGTGTGTGTGTGTGTGAGTTGCTGCTGCTTCGCGGTTGATCGATGGGGAGTTTTATATGCAAGCTTGTTCGAGGTGTTTCTCTCTCTCCGGCAGTGGAATGCAGCCTCCACACACGGTGGAGGGTGGCGGGTGGGCTGGCTGGCTGGCTGGCTGGGCTGGCTGCCGTGCGCGCCCTGGATCGGAAAGCCACGCAGGCACAATACGAGGCAGACCGCGGCAGACAGACGCACTTTCGTGTCACCGTTTGTCTGTCTCTATCTCTGTCCCTGCCTCTCGGCAGCGTCGGTGCGAAAAAGTTCGTTGGCATCCCAAGGTGCCACCCTGCGCCTCCCTCAAGCTTCCCGTCATTCCTGTCATTGGTGAGTTTGGGAGGGGCTCGTTGTGCCTGTCGTGTGTCCCGCATTACTGACAGGAGACCTGAAAACTGTTCGGCTTTCAGTGGGCGACAAACCGAAAAGTGGCGAATATCCAAAGTGGACCCTCTCAGAAGTTTTGACATGGGTAACGTCCTGTATATCGACGCTCGTCAAGGTGACATCGAAGTCATGAAGGCCCAGATTCTGCGGGCTGTCTCACGGCACGTTAAAGTCATCAACGAGAAACGGGAGGCGCTGCGCAGGAAGGCAGCCATCCCGGCATCCCTCTTCGATGCTCTCCGCCGGCCCACAGACGTTTTCGAAGGCGTCCAGGCATATGCATCCACGCCACGACCGATATGTTTGACCGCCGAAAGCGAGTCGACCTCGTACTGGAACAGGATCCGTTCGACCTCAAGACACCGTTCCACATTGCGTGCGAACTCGGCTACGATACCTGTGTTCGATACTTTTTGCACATCCTCTGTGGCAACATTGCATGTCGGAGGCGCTGCTGCTGAAAGACGCGTCGGGCGCAACAGGAATCTTCCTGGCTGTCTCTGCCGGCCAGTTGGACATTGTGCAAATGCTGTTTGAGGGCTTGACATCCGCCGAGCAAAGCGCCCTCCTGTCATGCGCCAACCGCGAATTTCGAGCACCGCTCCACGTTGCCGCTGGCTACAACAACCCCGACATTGCCTCCGCCTTGCTCAATTTCGGTGCGGCAGTGGACGCGGTCGAGGTGAACAAAAAGACGCCCCTCGCCATCGCCGCTCAAATGGGGAGCGTGGAGGTCGGCCGGCTGCTCCTTTCGAATTCTCCCAACCCCGCAGACCCTAACGCGATCGACTGGTTCCACCAGACCCCCCTCCACGTCGCCTGCGAAACCCGCCAGCACGAGTTTGCCAAAATGCTGCTCGACCCGGACGAACCGTGGTCGGCGACGGTCAACGTTGAAGCCGTCGACAACCAGGAGCGCACTCCGCTTATCACCGCCGTCCTGCAGCAGGACGTGGAAATGGTCCGTATCCTGCTCGGCACTGGCCGCTGCGACATCAATTACAGGAGACCTCCGAACTACGGCGATACGGCGATATCAATCGCCGCTGGCCTTGGAATGATTGACGTTTTGAAGATGCTGCTTGAAGCTGGTGCGAAGGCGGAGCCAGTGGATCTGGGAGACCGAACGCCCATCATTCTTGCGGCAATGAAAAATCAGCCCGAGGTAAGCGTAGACATTCGCCACGGTGGCTTGCGCTTGCAGAACTGGTTACTTATTTCTTGGCCCATAAGGCCATTCGGCTGTTGATGGCGGCCGGCGCCAATATAAACCACTACCCGTACAAAATCGGCCGCAGCGGAACCGCAATTTATTCTGCAGCGTATCATGGCTTTCCACTGGCTGTTGCCGCTCTCCTAACGGACCCGTCGATCAACTTGGAGCTCACGCACGCTGAGGACGATGACACGCCACTTCTGGCTGCTGCAATGCAGGGCCACGGAGAAATCGTCCAGATGCTCCTCAAAGCAGGAGCCTCCACCGCAGCGGTCACGAAAGACGGCGAAACCTTTGCCAGCTGCTGCGCCGCGGGCGGTCTTACGGACATTCTCAAACAGATAGTTTTCAAGGACGAGGAAACCAAGAAAATGCTCTTGTCCGGCAGCAGCGACACCGCCGAAAGTACCCTTTGGCGCTCGCTCCTCCACCACGCTGTTGCTCACAAGCGCGACCAGCTTGTTTCCGTCCTGATCGAATGGGGAGCGGACGTCAAGGTGCGGGACAAAAAAGAAAGGACGCCTTTGCAACAGCTCTGCAACATGTGGCTTCGACAAGACGAGAACTCGGAGCTTCAGGTCGCCCGTCTCCTGGTAGAAAAGGGCGGCGGACCATCGCAGCCGGCGGAGTGGAAGGAGCTCGTCAACTCTGCTGTCGACGATTTTCACGACGCGATCGCTGTCTTCCTGATGGATCGCGCTGGCGCCGACGTCTCCCGAGAGCTGCTGGAGGACCTCGACTTCCTTTCCATCGCTGTTCAAAGGCGCTGTCGATTGGTTGTGCAAAGAGCCCTCGGCCATCGCGCTGTGGCGTCCACCCCTTTTACTACTGACGCACTGACCCGAGTTCTGTTTGACGCTGTCGACGAGTTTTACAACCGCGACGCCGAGGCCGATGTTCGGCTGAGTGAGGTTGTGAAGCTGCTGGTCGACGCCGGAGCCGAGTATGCCACCCCGGGCGACGATAACGGTATCACGACACTGCACAACTGCGGCATTAAAGTTGGCGCGCCTGTTACGTTGGGCTTCCTCCTCAAGCGGGCGCGAGAGCAAAACATGGACGTCTCGAAGGTGGTCGACAAGGAGGGAATGACCATCCTTCATCACATTTGCCTCCAAAGACACCACTTCATTCCCAAAGGCCGTCGCGTAGAGATGGCTGGACTGGTCTTACAAACCGAAGCTTCAAAAAGTACTGCCGTGACAAAAAGTACTGCCGTGACGGGTTGCCCCATCTTATCCCTCAAAGATAAGAAGGGAAGAACGCCGCTCGACTGCGCGTTGACGAAGCCCCTTACGGGCAAGACATGGATAAGGCAGATCGGGCTGGTGTGGTCGATCTGCTCCTTAAATACGGTGTCTCACCGACGAACTTGCTTCAACGGCGAGACAAGATGGGCCGCACAACTTTGATGAGCGTGGCGGCTGCAGGCCTGGTCGATGTTGTCCGCTCGATGATGAAGGCTTTGCGGTCCCGCTCGCCGGACGATCTCGTCAAAGCATTTGCCCACCGCGACGACAACGACAACAACGTCTTCCACCACGCCGCATCGAAGCGCAGATTCGAAACGCTCCGTTTCCTGGTCACGGAGTTTTTCCCCAGCTTACCGACGGCGAGTCCGAATCGCCTACACCGCGTCGCACCCGCGGCGCCGCGGGCCGCGCGTCCAAGCAGCCGCGCGCGCGCCATGTGCCCGGTGCCGGGGGCATCGACCTGAACTCTGAAAATGTCGAGGGCGAGACGCCGCTGTCGATCCTGCCCTTCGCCCGCATGTTTTTCGTTGACCGACCCTCGATCGACGATCCCGACTCGTTCGAGGACGCGCCGGTGAAAACCGTCCTGGCCCTGCTGCGGTACGGCGCGGATCCGTGGACCGCGGCGTTCTCTGGCGCCACCCCGCTGGGCAACGCCATCATGGGCGGAGCGAAATGCGCCGCCGTCACCGAGACGCTCCTCGACGCCATGTCGCCGTCGGCGCCCTTTGCTTCCGTCAACACGTGGAAGGAGCGCACTGCCGGCGACCCCCTTCTGCACGTGGCCACTCGATCCTACGAGCAGTCGTCGCTGGACACTCTGAAACGCCTCCTGCAGCCCGGCCCCGTCCTCGATGCGATGCGGGCAGTGGAGGTTACCCTTGAGCGCGAAGGGGGCGCGACTGCCGTCCACCTCGCTGCGGATTCGCAAGAGCGCAGAACTGACAGAGAGAACGACGTCGAAGCTCTGATCAACGCAGGCATGCCGTGGTGGAGCCGCGACCAGTCCGGCCAAACACCGTTGTGGCGAGGCGCCCACGACGGCCGGGGCGTCGACGCGATCTGTGCCGCTGCGCAAAAAAGAGCAGCGCGGGACAAGGCCTTTTTGAAGCATTACCTGGAGGAACGCGACACGAAGCTGGGCCTCACCCCTTTGCTCGTTGCCGCGCCCACCGGTAGCCCCGCGACAACGATCGTGAGCAAGGCAGACGTGGACCGAGCCCTGCACCTCCCGTGCGCGACCGGCATGAGGGAGTGCGTGGACTTTGTCGTCGGCACCTTTGGCGCCGACCCCCACGCGCCGCTCGACCTCGGCGACGGCGAGGGCCCGCTGCCGCCCGTGCTACGCGGAGTCGGCGTCAAGGCGCTCATCGAGGCCCACGGCGCGGATCCGGCCGCCGTCGTCACCGGCGTCGACGCCGCCACCGGGCGCGCGTGGACGCGCAATATTTTGCATGGTGTGCGCAAGATCGGGGACGCCAAGGCCATCCGCGCCGCGCTCGACGCGAAGATTGCCGCCGACGGTGCCAGCTCCACAGCCTTCTGGCCCGCCAGGCTGACCGCGCGCGACGCCGACGGGTGGGAGCCGATCCACTGCATGCTGGCCAAATCCGACCCGGAGTGGGACAACACAAACTTGTGGCACAGCCTCGAACTCGTCATTTGGCTGAACGAGCTCATCCGCTCCCTCTACTCGTCGCCACCTCGACCACCGAGCCTGCAACCACGACTGCCGCCGCCGGCCAAGCTCCCTCTGCGCGCGTCCTCGCGCACCGCTTCTTCAACGCGCGCACCCTCGATGGCGTCCCCGCCGTCCACATGGCCGTCGACCACGGCGACTACGACGGCGTCGTCCTTCTCCTCGACGTGCCCGAAACCGACGCCGCCGCCACGACCACGAGCCCGGCCTGGGGCGCCGGCTCCGCCATCCACGCCCTGCTCGCCCGCACCGGCACCCGCTTCAACGAGTGGGCCATCCTCGGCCGCGCCCGCGCCCTCGCCCGCGGCGGCGTCCCGACCGCTGTCCGCGACGCCGTGCGCGGGAAAACCGCGGCCGAGGTCGCGTGGGAGTTGGGCTTTGCGTACTTGGCGAGAGTCTTAGAGAGGCTGGAGCGCCGCGCGGCGCTTCGGGTGTAGAAAAAGGGGACGCGGGAAGGGCAAGTGTTGTTGGGTTTTTCCAATGCCTCCCCTCGGCGGTCTGGTGTGTTTGTAGTGTGAATAACCGGTCCTACGCACAAGGCCCTTTTTTATTCGACTGCCGTTGCTGTTGCGGGTCTCGTTTGTGTGGGTTTTTTTTTTTTTTTTTTTTTTTTTTTTTTTTTTGGCAGTTTTCGGCATGGTCTCTGCCTCATTTTTTTCATTTTTTTTTCTTTCTCTCTCTTTCTCGTTGTCCCGCTCACGGCATTCAATCGTCTTTGAACTTGCTCTTTGTGGAGGTTGTGGTTGCCGTGTGAGTTGTTGAAATTTACCTAACGAACTTGTACAGTGGGGTGACAAGAGTTTCGCGGAAATCTTAAAGTGGGGGACGCATTACTTGAGCTTGAACGATGTCGCCGTAGGCAACATAGGTGTGCAAGAAAAACGGCAGTTCGACTTTGGTCTGGGTCAGTTTGCGAATTACTGCCGAGGAGGCGCTCCTCGATCCCATCAATTTCCCGCAGCATCGCAGCTTTTTTGCGGCAAGCACGTTGTCGTCCTTGAGTGCGAACAACTCCCGGGCGGTGGGCTGGTACAGTTCCTCAAGGTTGCTGTTCTGGTCTATGGCACGCTTTAAATCCGCCTCGAGCCGCTTTTTGATATCGGCCACGACCATCTTGTCGATGTCTTGAAACAGCTACGGCTTCCCGATTGAGTTTAGGGTGCACGGCGGTGCAGAGCGCACAGCAGAAAAGAAGCAGCTGAGGCAATCTGCAGAACAGGCGTTGACCGCGGGGTTGGAACGGATGCTCGATTCTCCATGAGAACGTGCACGAAGCGGTCTTTGAGGGTCGGAAATCTTTTAAGCAGATTTTCCTCGAACTTTTTGGAGCGTTCGTCAAACGTTGCTGAAGCCTGCGACGGCGTTTGCTGCAGCGGCCTCGATGATCACGTCAAGTGGGTTGTATGCGCTTGACGAGGTGGCCAAAGCTGTCCAGGTAGATTTTCAGCGACGCAATCATCGCGGCTTCGACGGGACGGTACCGCTTGACCATTATGACTATGGCCTGAAGAGTGGGCAACCTTTTTCAAAGTCTGGAGAACCTCTATCAGTTGCTTGGCATTGTCCTTGTCGGAGTTGCGGCAAGAGCCGTTGGTGTGCACGCTGTGAGGATGCCGTCCGTGTCGTCGCTAACCATGCTGGAATTGAGGGGACCAGGTGGAGCTGCAGGAGCCTCATGAGGACCAGGATATGGAGGATGAATCAGATGCGACTGAAGATGACTCCTCAACTGTGAAAGAAAACAAAGCACACATCGATCTCAGACCAGGAATGATGTATGATGCCTCTGACTAAGAACCTGACGATGACACATACGAATTCCGAGGAAAGCATCAGGCCATGCCCAAACCAGATGACAGGGGGGGGCACGCGCAATACTGGCCAAAGCACGTACACTTCAGACTACCTCTTCGCCATCAACCACCATGTCTACTTGCAGTGGAAAGGTGCTGCACACTCTTATGAAACAAAAATTACATCGAGACAGCCCTCTCCATTCCTCCCAAGGAGTGATGAGGGACAGAGACTGAGAGAGCAAGCGGCAGACCAAGCGACAGAGACAGAGACAGACAATCTCCTGTCTTTTCTTGATGGTGTGACAAGTCAAGTCTGTGATCAACCGCTTTTTTTTTTTCTTCTTTCTCTTGATTGTCAAAGCACCCCCCACAAACAAAAACATAGAATAAGAGGAAAGAGTTTTTCGGTTGCGCATGTGGGTCGAAAAAGGCATGTTGTTACCGCCTACCCCCCCTTTTTTTCTCTTTTTTTTTTTTTTTTTTTTTTTTTTTTTTTCGAGGGTATCTTCTTTCGCGCACCGTGTGCAAGCGGTTCAAAAAGGAGGAATTGCCATCATAGAAACAAGGGCATAAAAGCAAGAGGGGGAACCGTTTTTCTTCACAGCGCCATAACCAAGGCCGCCGCCGCCGCCGCCGCAGCAGCAGCAGCAGCGGCCGCAACAGCCGCTCCTGCGGGAACTGCCGCAACCGCCGCCGACTTGGACGACGTCGACGCCGCCGCCGGGGAGCCCGACGACGAGGCCGACGACGACGAGGCCGACGACGACGAGCCCGCCGACGCCGCGCCGCCCTTGCTTCCCGACGCCGACGACGACGAGGACGGTGACGACCCGGCTGACGTCGTGGCCCCTCCGTCCGTCGCCGACGACGACGAGGACGGTGACGACCCGGCCGACGTCGTGGCCCCTCCGTCCGTCGCCGACGACGACGACGCGCCGCTTTCCGTGCCCGTCGTCGTAGTCGCACCCCCGGCCGCGGTCGTCGTCGCCGTGTCCCCACCTCCGGGCGCACTCGTCGTCCCAGAAGGCGGCGGCGCCGCGGTCGTCGACGTGGACGTCGGGCGGTTGTCGCGCAGCGTCTGTTTCCGGTAGTTGTAGTTTAACCACCCGTTTTAGCGATCGAAAGACTCCACCCCACCACAAACAGGGGGGGGTCAAGAGCCAAGACCCCCAAAAACTCACCACGTCCGCGCAGTCATACAAAGTGCCGTCGCCGGCGTCAAACACGATCCGCAGCGTCGCGGGCGCGCCGTCCGCGGCGCCGCGCACGCCCGACAGGTCGATCCCGGACACGCTGTACGCGCCCATCGACACCGTCGCGGACGCCGGCCCGATCGACTGGTCGAAGCTGTTGACCCCCGGCGCCGACGTCGTCGCAATCTGGAACAGCACCGACGCCGTCGGGTGGAACGAGGTCATGGAGAGGGTGCCGCCGACTGGGAGGGTGGGGGGGAGAAAGAAAGAGTAAGGGAGGAGGCAGGATGATGATAAGGGGAAAAACACGCGAGAGTAGGTTACCGATGGGAAAGTCGGTGCGCGCTCCGACCGCGGCGTTCCCGCACGGCGCAAAGATCTCCTGGGCTTCGTTGAACCCGGCGCGGTGCGGCGGTTGGTCGATCTTTCGATGGGAGGCAATGGGACAGCGTTACTTCCTCTTCGTCTATCTCTCTCTCTCTCTCTCTCTCTCTCTCTCTCTCTCTCTCTCTCTCTCTCTCTCTCTCTCTCTCTCTCTCTCTCTCTCTCTCTCCCCTCGCACACACATGCACAACACACACACACACACACACACACACCTTAAAATGTGCGGCGACGGGAGCCGCCGGCAGCAGTAGCAGTAGCAGCGCGAGCGCGGATGCAGCAGCGGCGGAGGCCGTCCGGGGCTTTGGCGACGACGACAGGAGCTTTGGCGGCGGCGGCAGCGGCGGCGGCGATGAGGTAGACTGGAGCCACATGATGCTGAAGGAAGGATATGCCAGGGTTGATGAGGATTGTTGGTGGATTGAGGGAGGGAAGAGGAGGCTTATATGAGGACGCTGTTTTAGTTTTTGAAAGAACCCTTTTCCTTTTCACTAGATTTTTTTGTCTCCTATTTGATTTCCTTTTTACTTTTTTTTTCGCCAAATTTGTCCGATCTGTCTGTCGGTCGGCGACATTAGCTGAAAGGAAACGAGGCATTTTTGCGCGCACCCAATCAAACTCTCGCACGCCCGAAAATTGTCCTCTTTTGTTTTTTTCATCTCTTCCTTCTTTCTTGGCGCTGTCTGTCTGTCTCTGTCTGTCTCCCAACCGCAAAATTCCCTCCGATGATGGGGCAAAAAACACGCAGCGTGCCGAGGAAGGTCGGTCGACAGAGAGTTAGACAAAAAGCCAATGATGCAAAGGCAGCACAGGCACAGGCAGACAGACAGACAGACAGCCACCAGACGAAAGAAAAGAATGCAAGAACGGAACAGAGCGGGTTTGTCTGAGCGAGGCGCTTTTAGCTTGGTTTCTGTCTGTCGATCTGTCTGCTGCTGGTCGATCCCTTCTGTCTTTTGTGAGTGGAGGTGTCCGTATAAATTGGGAACGGCAGCAGAAACAGCAAGCATTTTAACTCATTCCACCCCGTAACGCAACCTCCACATCCTCCCTCTACCACCACCACTCTCCTCCTCAGCACAACAATGCCGTCCAGCAGCAGCACCACCAGCAACAGCAAGAACGCTCTCATCACAGCACTCGTTGCGAGCGTGCTGGCCATCCTGACCTCGTCCGTCGCCAGCGCCCACTATGTCCTGACCTCTCCCCTCACCCGCGGCTTCAGCGACGACAACGAGCCCACCAGCCCGTGCGGTGGCTTCAACACCACCGTCAACCCCGTTGCCTTCCCTCTGAGTAAGCTGGCCAGTTATTGTTGCACCCTCCTTGTTCTCGAAACAAACCTCGCTGAAACTCAAAACACACACAGAGTCCAACGTCTCCATCTCGGCGTTCCACTCCAAGGCCAACGTTTCGGTCAGCATCCAGCTGACGGGCGCCTCGTCGTTCACCCTCATCAAGACGTTCGCCACCGACTTTGGCACCGTCAACACCTGTTCCAACCTCCCGCCGTGGAACTCGTCGTTCCTCATCGACCTGACCGCCGTTTCCGGCGCAAAGTCCGGCGACAAGGCTGTCATCCAGACCATCTTTGACGGCCCGGACGGCGCGCTTTACCAGTGCGCAGGTGAGGATCGGCCTTTTTCTTTATATTCGCTGTTGTTTTGTTCTTGTTCTAAAGAATATCCCTCCATCACTCCTCTTCAACTACAACAAAAACCAAAAAAAAAAAAACGAAAAAAAAAAAACAACTAACAGACGTCGTCCTGGGGGATGCCACGGGCCTCGCGGCGCGCACCGACGACGGCCTCGCGACCATCCCGGACCTGCGCCCCACCGACCTCTGCACGGTTGCCAACATCAAGGACCTCTGCCCCGCCGTCGTGTGCCCGGCCAACGGCACGGCGACCGCGTCGGCCACCGGTAGCGCCAAGGCCACGTCGTCGTCGGCGTCGACTGCCAGCGCGTCCCCGTCCAACATCAAGAGCGGCGCGACTGCTGCCGTTGCCGCGGCGCACCCTGCGGCGGTCGCGGCGGCGGCGCTGATCGCGCTGGCTGTGGCGACGATGGGGCTGTGAACGAATATAAAACAACTTGTCTCGCCCGTTCTTTAGCAAGTCTGTCTTTGTCTTGGCCTGGATGTCTATTTCTTTGTGCCTGCTGCCTCGCCGGTCTATCTGTCCCTGCTTGTCTCTCTCTATCTCTCTCCCTCTTGCCTTTGCGAGCAAGCAAGCACATTCAGTCTCTTATATTGGTACTTGGTGTTTGTGAAGTTCAACTGCCTTGCTTCGTGAGTATTATTGATTACCCGTTCATACGCCAAAATCATCAACCCAGCTCGGGCCGCTGAGGCCGTGGGTAGTGTTTGACGATTGAACATCAAAGTTGTTGCAAAAATAGTAAACGACGATACCAAAGTAAACTTCCGAACGAACTGGGACTTGTAACCCCCCGAGCCATTTCAGATTTGAGTTAGGGCTCGATCGCCGCGAGCGTCCGAGTTCTCCTTCTTATTCCTAATTTCTTTCATTTTTAGAAGGATGGCACGCGTCACGTGCACAACTTTTAGGCACGAGATAAGCTCAGATGAATGGACACAGTCGAGTGAGTAGTGCTGAGGGTTTCTGCCGCCGCCGTGACAAATTGCGAAGGCTCATGTGTTTTTTCTTTTCGGCGCTGCTGATTGGTCATGAGACAGCGATCAAAAAGGACAAGCTTGTTTTGCAAAATATTACCCATCGGGTATCATCCGCAAAGTGACAAGAGTTAACCGATGCTTTGCTTTGTGTGGCCATGGAACCTCCTTGAGCGCCTCTTTTTTTCGACGTCTGACAAACGCGCCCCCCCACAGCCACCCTCTTCCTCGAACAATCATAGCGATGCTGGCCCATGACAGATTGCAAACCATCCGCGGAAGCCCGAATATCGTATACTATACTGGAATGTACCAATATTTATTTTTTTATTTTTATTTTTATTTTTATTTTTATTTTTTGTTTTCAGCTAGTTTCTCAACGACTCAACAGTAAGGGGCTCCGTTACTGGGGGTTGGCAGCTGATGATTAGAAATAAAACAGCCTTGTTGAGTTGTTGAGGGGACATTATGAAACTGGTGCTGCGCGAAGCTCGATTGTCAAATTGCGAAGATCTCCGGTGACCAGGAAGAGTTACTCCTTCATTTTCGCCTCGACGCCGACAATTCCCGGCAACTCCCGCTGCGTGTGGACTGCTTGCCAAAAAGAAAATCTCGACCATTTATCGACAAGCGCTGTCGTCAAGCCACTCTAATGAACTGAGTTAACAACCCATCCTCCAACGGGCTGAGTCCCACGACCTTCTGTGGGGGCGTCCTGGCAGAGTTCGTTGTGAGGGAGCTGCAGAGGTAAGCGCCGTGAGGAGCGAGGACACAGAGCTTTTCGGTGAAGCTGTGGGAGTGGCCTTTTTCCGGTAGATGTGGGACTCTCCTGAAACGGCAAGCACTGAGAAGAATGTTGGGGATTTTTGCGGCTGTTTCGAATTTTCCGCTGAACACAAGAAGCATGAACAGGAATCAATTCTTTCCCTTCGCCCCACTCCTTCCATTTTGTTGTTCCAGTCAACGTTTGAGAAGATATGTGTACCGCACAACAACAGTCTTTCTAGTCATGGACTGGCGCGGTTCAAAACAGACCCGCCTCCATCCTTCATTGAGGCACGTCAACCACAACCCAGATTACAACCCATCCACCAACGGGCTGAGCCCCTGTGGCGTGCCAATCTTGGACTCGATAAAGAAACGGAACCGTTCCACCGCGGGGCGGTCCGCCATGTACTTTGCAAACGCGGTCAGGTCAAACTTCTCGTTCGCGGGCTTGTCGCCGTTCGCGGGCGGCACGTCCTTCCTGACCGACGGCGAGTTAGCGGCCTGAAAGTCCTTGGACAGCAAAAAGTTGGCAAACAGCTTTGCGGTCTTTGGGTGCGGCGCCTTTGCGAGGATCGCGGCGGTCTGCGACCAGGTTGTTGCCGGGACGTCGGTGGGATCGACGACGGCCAGACCAGGGGGCCCGAAGGCAGCGGTGTACGCGAGGTAGTAGGAGCCGTTGCCGTTCAAGCTTGTAGACATGAGCGCGATGGGGGTTGAGCCGCCTCGGACCCAGCGCGGGTTTTGCGCGATGAGCTTGTCGAAAAAGTCGTAGCCGTAGTGGTTCACTCTGAGGGGTTGAAGGGGAGGGGGGACAAGTGGGGGACAATGAGTCAGTGTGGGAAGCGAAACAGAGTAGAACAGTTGCGCTCACAAGTTAAACAAAGTGTGCTGGAACGAGTCATCGTCGTTGGGGTACGTCATGACCAGCTTGTCCTTCAGCTCGGGTCGCAGTAGGTCAATGAACCCAGTGGGTGCAGGTGTCACGTGGGCGGTGTTGTACAGGAGGGCCCATCCAAACAGGTTACAGCCATAGTAGTAGCCGTCGCTGTCCTTGATCTCGTCGAAAACCTGCCCGAAGCCGGCCGGCTTGTACTGCATCAACGCGCCGGCGTCCTTCCAACGAGGAAAGTCGTGCAGCGTCTGTAGGGTGGCAACATCAGTGTAGACCTGGCCCGAGGCGATCTCTCGATCAATGTAGCCGTCGTGGTACTTGGAAAGGTCAATGGTGACGTTGTACTTGATGCCTGGGAAAGCCGACTCCCAGGCCTGCTTGATGCTGTCCTGCTGGTCGAGCTCGTCGCCGCCGGCGCGGACGTTGAGGACTCCGCCCTCGGTGAGGGCGTCCTGGTACAGCTCGCTGAGGGACCTGGTCTCTTCAGGGCAAAGGCTCAGACAGGGAGCTGCGGAAGCGAGCGCGGTGAAGGCCAAGAGGGGAGCGAGGACGCGGAGCATTGTCGGTGAAGTTGTGATGGTGGCGGCTTTTCCTGCTTCCTCGGGGGGCCTTTCTCACTGTTTTTATGGGTGTTTCGACGCTGTAGGCCAAGAAGCGGCAATGCGCGAGCACACTGAAAAGAAGGTTTGACGTAAAGAGCAGGTCAGCCGAACGATTGCACCGTGACGTTGCAAAATGTGCCATGTCCAGCCACAACAGTGACTTTCCCATGCGCGACGTTTGGCTGCTGACAGATACCTTTTATCCGCTTTACTGGGTTTTCCAAGCAGTGGGGTACGCGCAGGGATGGGTGCTGCTCACACGCGGATCCTGGCTGCATGCGTCAGCGTTCTTGTCTCCTCTCCATGTACTCAGCCCAAACCCGCATTATTAAATGGGCTTCCGATAGCATCCCAAAAAAGTAGAGTAGTGAAAACAACGAAACTATCAAACTTCATGGACAGCATCCCTTCTTGTGGCCGTCGGCTCCTTCTCATTCTTTACGCCTTTCTAGTCCTCGCAACTGTTTGCCCAAAGGCGGTGCCCGTTGCCCTCGGGTGAGCGATACTTTCCCGGCTTTGTGCACCACCGTCTCACACTGAGAAAGAATGGCATTATTCACAACCTGCCTTCAATCGGTTGCCATCCTATACTGACTCCTTCTACGCACTTATTCCACGTCATCTCCCGACCAGAGTCCCACAAGGGAAACCCCCCTTACCCCCTGGCGCCCGCGGAAAGGCCCTCTCTGCAAAACTTCAAGAATCCATCGCCCGCCACGAGTTTTACGCACGCCCCGAGTTCACCGGCGGCTCCCCCGTCATCGACACCAAGTTTGGCGGGCCCGTCAACACGAACAAGTTGCGCAAAGCCGCCAACAACCTGCCCGGCACGAGCGGAAATCACGACAAACCGGACGCCAACACTGGTCTGAAAAGTTCCAAGAAGGGCAAGCCCAAGGGATGCTTTGGCGCGTGCGCCAGGAAGGCAGCTGGAGCGCTCAGAGCCGGAGCAAAAGCTGGAGTACAGGCGGCCGGAAAGACACTCAAGACGGTGGGCAAGATTGCCATGGGGCCTGGAAACACTGCTGCGAGCAAGAGGGGGAAGCGCTGAAGAGAGAGAGATTGGCAGGGCTAGTACGGACTGTGGTGGGCAGGTTGAGAGCTCACACTGTCGGCCCGCCACTACCAAGGCCAGGTTGCAATTGAATTCCTTCCATTACTCAATGACACACACAGTGGGCTCGTGTTTCTACTTCCGTTCTAGTATGTGTCCAGCAAAAATGGACCAACGCACTCTGCGCGACAACCACACGCAACGCCGTATTCTCAGTGAAATGCAAAATCCGCGGATCAACTGGATAGGTGAAAACTACTCCAGTCCGCTTGTTTTCCACCACAGGAGAGATTGAAAAATAGTTCGCGATTGGCAAGCCTCACCCAATGCTCTTGCTGTATATTTTAGCGTCAGATGAGTAGTGCAGTGAAAGTCTTTTACAGAATTGACACCAGCCGGGGTAAAAACTGCAGCACACTGAGGTTCCCTCGTTCACTGGCCTACGCCGTCGATTGCACTTACCGCAGCTCCAACCCACTCTCTTTCCACCACTGCAGCGCCGCCACCTTGCCGTTCCGGCTCGCCCCGTCCATGGCCCTGCTGTCGTATTCGAGTCTCAAGGCGCTATCCTTCCACCACTGCAACACCGCAAGGTGTCCCCTGCTGCTCGCCAGATTCATCGCGGGAGCCGTGTACCGCAGCGGCAAACCGCTGTCCAGCCACCACTGCAGAACGTGCACGTGGCCACGCACGCTGGCGTCGTCCATCGCCGACTTTGTGTACGCCAGCTCCTGCCCGCTGTCCTTCCACCACTGCAGCACGTTCACGTGGCCGTAGTAGCTCGCGCGGTCCATCGCCTTGGCGCTGTTGAGATCGAACCAGCGCTGCTGCCGCAGCCAGTCTAGGATCGCGACTTGCCCGTTGCGGTTGGCGGGATCCGCCCCCGCGGTGGTGTCAAAGGGCAAGCCGATATCGACGGCCCATTGCAGTGCGGCGAGCTGCCCGGCTTTGCATGCGGCGGGGAAGAACTCGGTGTGGAACCAGGAGGGGAGGGCGTTGTGTTGGTGGAGGAAGGGGAGGCAGTCCATGCTGCGATTAAAATGCAGTAAGTGGAATTCAACGCTGCGGTAGATGATGCCAACCGCAACACAAACTCAACTGCTGAAAGATGAGCCTCGGCTGCTTGTGATTCATGCCTACAAGCGCCCTCGCGCCGACGTTGCAGAGTCGGAACAGAACCGCGAACCGGTACATCGTCCGCCGGTTGTTGCCACTGTAGGCGCAGATCGTGCGGGCGACGTGGGGCGGCAGGACGATCGGCTGCTGCAGGAAGCCGGCGCGGGGCGGTGGCGAAGGCGATGGCGGTGGCGACGGCATCGTCGGTTTGGGTCGTCAGGGAAGAGCAGTTCTTTCAAGACAATAACTGTCACGTGACTCACTAAACGCTTCAAAAAAAAATTGTCAACCCACACGACATCATGGGCGCTTTTAAAACGCGGCACTTAGTCAAAACGTTCTCACGACTCCCGTTAGTATCTGAAGAACATCGACATGATCAGCTTGCCGAATTCAAAGCGGAGTCGGTGTAGGACAGCGTAAGGCCGCTGTCCTTCCACCACTGCAGAACGTTCGCATGGCTGTGGTTGCTTGCGCGGTCCATCGCCCCTGCCGTCGAAGATAATCATCCTGATTCTGCTGCCGCAGCCAGTCAAGGACCACGACCTGCCCGTGACGGATGGCGGAAACCGCGCGCGCGGAAACGTCACGTGGAAGCGGCAGAGTTGCGGCTGCGGCCGGAGTGGGTGGTGGGGAGGGTGATGTTTGTGGTAGTGGCGAGAGATCGAACTGGGTTGTGTGTCGGTCGCATGTGTTGTTCTTCGTCGGGGCGCAGTGTCGGATTGAAGCGTGAAATAAGGGGTTTGTCGGCGATCAGACTGGCCTTTGAAAATATATGGGTGAAAAGTTGCAGCCAAAACTTGGCTTGAGACTGCGTAGTTCAGCAGACGAAGCAACCCTTCGCCATCTTGCCCACACGTCTTGAGGACGAATCCTAAAATATATTCTTTTCTGAAGGTCCCAGCCGCCAAAGATGGGTGTACGCCTCAAGAGAGGCGAAAATAGACAAGTGAACCTTACGAAGTGAGCACAACGTCACTCGTTGACGCTGTAAAGCTGAAACTGGAACCCCAAGCACAGTTTACATTTGACCTCCTTCAGCAATCAGCTGAAGGATCCAATTTTTATCCTGCTGTGACAAAGGAGCTAAAGGAATCTCATCCCGCAAAGAGTGAAGCAGCCCACTCTCCCTCCACCAACGAACAGCCTCTTCATTCGAAAAGTTCCTTGCCCAAACAACACACTCCAAGGGTTTCTTCAGCGGAAGTCCACTTTCCATCCACCACTGGAGTACGTCAACCCCACCGCGGTAGTGCCTGAAAGCCTTCTCCGAGTAATCTAACGTCAACCCACTGTCTTTCCACCACTGCAAAACGTCAATTCGTCCACTCATTGATGCCCCAACCACGGCCCCTTCGTAGCGAAGAGGGAGCCCGCTGTCTTTCCACCATTGCAGCACATCGAAGCTTCCTCGTTGACTAGCCAAAGCCATCGAATGCTCATACCGCAGCTCCAGCCCACTGTCTTTCCACCATTGCAGCACCGCCACATGGCCGCACCGGTCAATGGCTCTCCGGTCGTACTGGAGCTCAAGCCCGCTGTCCCTCCACCACTGCAGCACGGCGAGGTCTCCCTTGCCGCTCGCCACGTTCATCGCAGTCGCCGAGTACCGCAGCGGCAACCCGCTGTCCAGCCACCACTGCAGAACGTCCAGGTGACCGTGCCCGCTGGCATCGTCCATCGCCGACTTGGTGTACGACAAATCGAGCCCGCTGTCTTTCCACCACTGAAGCACGTTCGTGTGGCCAAAGAGGCTGGCGAGGTCCATGGCGTTGATGGACTTGAGATCAAACCAGCTTTGCTGCTGTAGCCAGTCCAGGACTGCGACCTGCCCGTGGCGGATGGCAGGACCCGCTCCTGTGAAAGCTTCGAAGGGCAATCCAATGTCGACGGCCCATTGCAGCGCGGCGACCTGCCCGGCTTCGCAGGCGGCCGGGAAGAACTCGGCGTGGAACCAGGTGGGGAGCGCGTTCTGGTGGTGGAGGAAGCGGAGGCAGTCCATGCTGGATTTTCACCGAGCGAGAGCAACGGCGTCAGATCGGAGCGAGTAATTCGGGGGAAACTAACTCAACTGCCGAAAGATGAGCCTGGGCTGTTTGTGGCTCATCCGCACAAGCGCCCTCGCGCCGACGTCGCCGAGGCGGAACAGAGCCGCCAACCGGTAGATCGTTCTCCAGCTCTTGCCGCCGTAGCCGCAGATCGTGCGGGCGACGTGGGGCGGCAGGAGGATCGGCTGCCGCCTGGCGTCGACGCGGCGGTCTTCGATGGCGGGTGTTGGCGATGGTGGCGGTGGTGGTGGTGGTGGAGGTGATGTCGACGCCAATGGTGGCGGCGACGGCAGCTTCGTGCGGGGCGAACCCATGAAAAAGTCTTTCGAAGACTCCGCCGATTGGCCAAATCACGTGACTCATCTGACTATTACATCACCTCTCACACACACGAACACCCCCCCACCCACCCACATTCACACAGCACTGCCTCTATTTATAGCGGAAGTATTTATGCAAGAAAAGGGGGACTTTACTGGGACGCATCCTTCTGCTTGCCTCCATTGCCCGCGCGGTCTGCGATGGCGAGGACTCCGCCGATGTCAAACGATTACACCTGCTTTTCTGATTGCTTTTGCTTTGGATTTCCCCTTCTGCAAAGGTTCAAGATCTACGTATTAATAATGCCCCGCCGACAGAATGAACATTCCCCTTCAAGCAGTGTTTATTAGTGCAAAGCGGAAGCGTGTGAAGATGCCGGGGAAAAAAAAAACAAGGAAAAAGCCCACAGTCACAGGGCCGCCTGACTTTCTGCTTACTCGGCACAATATCCGGTGTTGAGGTGGTAGGTGATCGACGGGAATCCCGATTGCGGTCGGCTGAAACGGTCTCTTATTTTTTTCCGGTAATTTTCCCCAGTGCGCTATCCCATTGGTGATTCTCATGTCCGTGCGTGCTTTGTCTCCTCCTATCAAATCTGATTTTTCTTTGTCATCGTACACCTGCCCTGCGCTGCAGATAAGGATCCCACACCACACGACCTCAACCTCATTGCGCCTTGCGTAAAGTCAATGTCGTGCGATGCGTGGAGGCTCAAGGCGTGCGCCGAGTCCGGCGTCCCTGGAATGGACATTTTCGGTGAGCGGACCTGCCTCTCCTTTTAGGACCTGCCTCGACCCAACGTTGAGGGCATCCTTCTCACCCCGCACCCACCGCCGCCTCCCACCGACCCCCCTACCCCCCCTTTGCTCCTTCCCCCACACACAAAGCTCCAACGATCGCATTCCTCAACGCCGCCGCCATCGTCGTCGCCGTCTCCACACTCGTGTCGTCCATCATCCACCGCCGAAGAAGGTGCGCCGAGTCGAGAGTGTCGGCGCCAACCTTCGGCCGCCTCGAGATTTTCATCAGCATATACACCGCCAGCATCACCGCAAGCTTTGCCGCCCTCGCCCTCAGCGCATTCTTCAATACGGCAAGCCTGCTTTACCAGTGAGAGTGTCTTTCCCTTCTCCCAGTCGCTCAGCAAAGCAGCCGAAATAACAACGTCACACAACCCCGCACCCACCACAAACAAAACAAAACAAAAAAAAACCCACACAGGCTCCTAATCACCCTCTCCGAAGTCCTCATATACATCGGCGTCGTCTACTACCTCGACCTCGTCCTCCGCGCTACCCCCGATCCAAACCCCGCAGGACTGGTTCCTCCGCCGCCGCGTCCTCCCTTGGATCCCGACCCCGGCTGTCCTCGCCGCGCTCATCGTCGCCATATCCCCGCTTACAAATAAGCTCAGCCCTGCACCCGCCGCGGCGGACTCAACGACGACGGGTGGAACCGCGGCGGCGCCGATGAGCGCGCTCGGATTCGCGATGCTGGTGTCCTTTGACGTCCTCCGCTTACTCGCCGAGCTCGCGGCCGCCGGGTTCCTGGCGTACACCACCCTCTGGCAGATGCGCGTCCTCGACGAGGCCGAGGCCGCTCGTGCCGAGACCACCACCACCGCGGGCAGCGGCAGCGGCGGAACCGGCGGCGGCGGCGGCGGCGACTCCGGGCTCGGCAGCAGCCTCCGCTCGCCCCGCTCCCCCCGCTCCCTCCCCTCCGTCCGCAGCCGCGACCGCCCCAAGAAACGACGACAGTGGCTCCACTCCCCGGCACTCGACCGCTTCCTCCCCGCCCGCACCTTCCATCGCCCACAGACCAGGCGGGCAGGTCCTGGCCGCCCTCCGCGAGGTCGTGTCCACGCTGTTGTGGATGACCGTCGGCCTTGCGCTGATCACTGCCTCGCATACGGTCAGCTCGGCGTTGGATGTGGCGAGGCTGAGGTCTGGGACGTATTTTTTTGTGAGGCTTGTTACGACGGAGTGGTGAGTTTTCTGTCTGACTGCTTCGTTTGAGCTCGGTGCTGACTCTCTGTTTTTTTTGGTTTGATCGGTTTGCGAACGCAAAGCGGCCCGTTCCTCATCGGCTCGTGCTTCTGCGCAGCCATCCTCGCCCGCCGCATCGACTTGGCGATATCCAGGTCCATCTCTACCGCTACAGGAAGCGACGTGGACGGCGGCAGCAACCCACGATCCGGGGATGCGACTACCACCGGCGAGGCGAGGAGCAAGGACACGTTCCCGCGACCCGTCGGCAGCGCGCTGGCAATGCTGGATGCAGGGACTACGGCGGGGTTGATGGACACGCGGGGCGGTGCGGGGAGTGGGATGTACTCAGCGCAGGGGGACCAGTGGAAGGCACCGACTGCCCAGCTGATGATGTCGCCCATCGAGTACGGTACCGGTGGCGTCGGACGCGCGGCGTCCGCCAGCCGAGGAAGAACCGTCGAGCAGAGGCACGATCGACCTGCGTACCCGCCGTCCGGAGCAACTTTCCCCCAGCAGCAACACCAGCAGCAGCCCACCAGCCCCGCCGCCGCCGCCGACTATGGAGTCGCCACCTTCCCCCGATCGTCGTCGCTCACCCGCGGCTGGGCGTCCCCCGAAACGAGCCCAGACAGGTCCGCTGTGTACAACCATTCACCCGTAACCCCGCAGCTGTCCGTCCACCGTGCGGCGTCGCTCGGCCGCGGCGGCGCGCAGGACGCCTCGCTGGATCGAGCCGCGGCGGCGTACGCTCCAGTTCAGTACAATATCTCTCAGATGCCGTCGCCACCTCCGTCGGGCGTCGTCGCGGGACCACGGCCAACCCGCGCGGCGTCACTGGGCCGCGGTGGTCGCGGAGCGGACCCGTCACCGGACCGCAACGGCCGATCGCAGCTCTGGTCGCCGCCTGGTGACGTTGACGGTGGACCGCGACCGACCCGTGCGGCATCCCTCGGACGCGCGGCGGACCCGTCGCCGGACCGGGCGGCAGGGCGCAAGGCGTCGCTGGGCCGCGGGAGGGCGTTGGAGGCGTCGCCGGAGAGGAGGGGAGGGTACACCCCTGCAGTGTATGCGGGCCAGAGGGCGGTTTACCCGCCGCAGATTGGGTATGGGGAGCAGAGCCCGGGGCAGGGGAGCGGCAGTGTTGCGCGGTGGGGCGAGGGCGGGGCGGGTGGCGGTGCTGCTGCGGCGGCGGCGGCGGCAGCGGCGGCGGCGGGACCTGCGTGGCAGCAGCAGGGTTGGCAGCAGCAGCGGCAAGGAGCACCAGCGGGCGGGGGCGGTGGGTGGCAGTAAATAGACGGAGTGCCTGTGTTGGCGTTTTTCGCGCCAGCGCGCATACTCTGTTCTGACCAAAGTTTAGCTGGGCAAGCCCAAAGGTTACGTTTGCAAGATCTGTGTCCTTCAATGGGGGGGAATTGCCTTTTATGGCAACTGGTGCCAAGCCAGGGAGCGCCATGCGGCCTGTCTCTCACCCAATCATGCAACTCTATCGGAGAAATCCGATGGATTCTGTGATGGAAAGCGGCGGGCGCGTGCGGAGTTGTCGCTCTCTCTCTCTCTCTGTCTCTCTCTCTGTCTCTCTCTCTGTCTCTCGATTCTTATCTCGACATCGTTGGCATGACAACACCAGGCGCCGTCGATGCCCTCCTCGACGCCGACTCCGCCGGCACCGACATCGTCGGCACCGTCAACTGGCCGCCCTTAGCGGCAGCGCGGGACTCGTGGCCGTCCTTCTCCATCTTGGACGAGGCGCCATCGACCGCAGCTTCGACCTCCGCCTCGAACGCAACCGCATCGTGCGATTCGTGGCGGCTAAAGGCCTGCGGCGAGTCTGTCATCCCCGGCATGGACGTTTTTTGTGCGTAACGTGCGGGCTTACGACATCACTGAAACGAACGATCTCTCTCATCAATCTAACCTGGACCGCTTCGAATTCCATCTCCACAGCCCAAACCATCGCCTACCTGAACGCTGTGGCCATCCTCCTTGCCGTCGCGACGCTCATTTCTTGCATTCTGTACCGCCGCAAGCGATCCCTGGCGGTAAACGGACGAGCCCCAGCGGTCGGCCGTCTCGAAATTTTTCTCTTCATTTACACCGCCAGCTGCACCGCTAGCGCCCCAGCACTCTTTCTCAGCGCGTTCTTCAACACATCAGACTTTCTTTTCCAGTTACGTCGAATCTGCAGCGTTGTTCGTGCACTGGCTGGCGATCAGCACTCCTAACGTCGCTCTCTCAACAATAAAAAACAGCTCATTGATCACCCTCGCCGAAGTCCTTGTCTACGTCGGCATCATCTACTACCTCGATCTCGTGCTGCGCGCCGCACCCATCCAAACGCCGCAAGACAACTTTCTCCGAAAGCGCGTTCTGCCCTGGCTACCAACACCGGCCATCCTCGCGGCGCTCATCCTCCTCCTCTCCCCTCTGTTCAGCAAGTACTTCCCGGCCGACCAGCAGTTTGGCCCGTCCACCGCCACCGCGTCAGCCTCCTCAAAGAACGGCAAGGCCGCCTTCGTCATGACCGTTTCCTTCGACGCCCTCCGCTTCCTCGCTGAAGCATCAGCAGGAACGTTCCTGCTCTACGCTACCCTGTGGCAAATGCGAGTCCTGGAGGCGGCCGAGGCGGCAAGGAAGTTGTACCAACCCCAGACCCCGCAGGGAAGCGCCAGCACCGGGGGTCCCGGGGGAAGCTGGGGGACGGACGGGACGAGGCCGACGAGTACTTCAGCGGATAGGTACCCCGGACCGCCGGCGAGCGACGTCTCGAGACCGCCGACGGCGGCGACGGAACGGTACCCGGGCTCCATGCACTCGGCATCCTCCCTCGTGCGTCCCGCCCAGCACCACCACGCACAGTCGCCGTCCGCCTCCGAAATCGACCCGTTCTCTTCGGTCCCCACCGCCCGACCCGCCAAATCCGGAAAACAACCCCGCCGCCGCCCCTGGCTCCATTCACGACTACTCAACCGCGTCCTCCCGCCCACTCCGACGATCACGAACCGCCCGAGCTCAGAAATCATCACGGCCCTGAGGGAGGTCGTTTCGACGCTGCTGTGGCTCACCGTCGGCTTGTCGTTGATCACCGTGTCGCACCTGGTCAGCACCGTCCTGGACGTCGGGAAACTGGGGTCCGGCGGGTTCATTTACGTTCACCTGCTCACAACGGAGTGGTAAGTTGAGAGGTTTGTTTACTTTGGAGAAAACTGGGCAACTCAACGACTCGTCACACCGCCCAACCAGCATTCCGTTCCTAATCGGCTCCTGCTTCTGCGCCGCAATCCTCGTCCGCCGCCTCGAAATGGTCATCTCAAACGCGCCGCCGGCTCCCTCCAGCAGCAACAACAGCGGTAGCAACTCGGCCTCCGCCGGTGCCTCAGCCACCGCCCCCGGCTACCACTCCTACCGCCCGGCCTCCGCCTCCTACGGCCCTACCTTCCCGCAATACCAACCCCCAACCGGCGCCGGCAAACCAAGCAACTACCCGTACACAACGCCACCCGCCGGCGGCCCGGACCTCTCGACGATATACTACCCGCAAACGTACAACCACCTGCGCCGCCCATCGGGATCCTCCACAACAGACGACTACACTAGCTACCCCGCCAGCGCAACGTCCTCTTCGACCCCGCTCGCCCTCCTCTCGAGCCCACCGCCCCTCCCCGCCACCCCCGGATCCGCACCAACCACCCCCGCGCCGTACAGCCCGTACACACCGCTCTCGGCCGCGGGGTACCCGCGTCGCCCATCTGTTGGGGTTATTGACTACAACGCCGCGTCGTCGGCGTTCGCTAGCCACGCGTACCCGCCGCTCCCGCTCGCCGCCGTGGCGCAGCCGACTGGCCCCATCAACTGGGGCGGCGGTCAGCAGACCCCGCGACCCATGAGCGCCGCACCGACGCAGTACCCCGACGCCGGAGGTGGACAGGTGCCGTATTTCCCGCATCGGCCGCCGCCGACGGAGCCGTTGGGCGCCGGGGGCCCGCAGCGGATGAGCGGCGGGCAGTACGCAGGGTACGGCGATCCTGTACCACCTGTGCAGTATGTGGCGTATAGGCCGCCGGCCGCCGCGGCGGAGGAGAGGGGCGGAATTGGAGGGGGTGGGGTGTTTGATTATGGAAGTGAGAGGAGAAGTGGGGGGGTTGCGTTTTGAGCGTTTTTTTTTTTTTTTTTTTTTTTGGTTCGTTTTCTTTGACGCACTATTATGGCTGGACACAGAAATAAACGATCATACCTGCAGTATAACAAAGGTCGTAGCGTCGAAGGGTGGCTCTCCGTCGTGCATGCCCCCAGTTCCGTCAGAAAAGTTTGGCGCGGAGCCGCAGACATCTATCATGAAGTTCAGTATGCGCCATCAGTCTACTTTTGTCCTCACCCAGACACTAAATTTCGACTTTACTTACAAATCGAAATATTACGCGGTAATCCATCAGCGGAATGGATGCTGACGGATAGACCTTTGAAGTAGCGCCAAGCGAGCTCAGATGCGGCTCATTGACTGTCAAAAAAAAAAAAAAAAAAAAAAACTTCGTCCCGCGGGCCGGCGTCGGCACGTCGTGGCATTGAAGCGTCCAGAGCAACGTTTCCGGTGGGCTGATTGATCCGAGCGTGACTGTCGCGTGATGGAAGCGGAGGCGGAGGAGGTCGGCGAGGCCCCGGGCGCTGGCGCGAACGATGCTGGCGGAGTCGATCGAGTGGAGGGCGAGAGCTTGGACGGACGGCAGGCGAAGGAGCGTCGCGAGGACGAAGCGATCGCGGCCGGGAAGGTGCGCGCAGATCGGGACGCCGATCGCGAGGGCGTCCATAGCGTGGGGGTGGAGGCCGTCTTTTATTGGACGGCGCAGTTTTCGTTCGCGAAGCGATCGTTGGTTAGCCGAACTGGCAATGCTTTATATAATGTACATTTACCCAGAAGTGGAGAGTATGCCCCGACAGAGTTCCTCCCTCGTCTGCGCCAGTCATTGCTGGGCTCGTCGCAGCCTATTATCGCCCCATCATTCGGCATGGCCCCGTGACGGGTCGACACCTCGTGGCGGTTGAGCGTCCAGTGCAGGGTATCGGGCGAACTGAAGGAGCCGAGCTTGGCAGTCGCGTATTTGAAGCGGGAGTACAGAAGGCCCCCGCGACCGCGGGTGCTGGCGTTGATGATGCTGGCAGAGTCGATCGAGTAGAGGGCGAGCGATTGGATCGACGGATGGCACAGAAGAGTCGCGAAGATGAAGCGCGTCCAGAAAGTTACAAGCTCATCGGGGCGGCGGGCGCCATGTTTACGACCGAGAATGTATTGCGCAGTCACTGAGATCTCGGCCAACCTGCGCTTTACTGCAGAACCCAGCGCTGCCTGGACCGCACACCTTTCGGGCGATGATGCCTGAAGAAGGTTCCAACAAAAAAGCAAATAAGTCTATTATGAAACCAGAAAGTGAAGTCAGAAGTGCAATCTGACTCTCAGTCTAACAGAATCTTTCTCCTGTGTTCTGTCCACCATCGACAATAATTGTCGTTCGTGTGAGCTTGAGGCACATCCACCGTAAATCCACTCATTTTCATCCACTCAAAAGCCTGGATCTCTCCCAACGCATTGAAGTGAGCAGAGGCCTCGACAACGTTTTCAAAAGCTGTTCCGTTCTCTTTCCACCACTGAAGCGCATCAACAAGAGGGAAACCAGAAGCATTTCGCGCAATGTCAGTCATACTCACAGAGGACGGCCAGTCAATCGGTAAACCGCTCTGTTTCCACCACTCAAGCACCTTTGCATCGCCAAGAGACCAGCGAATGATCTTCGCAGATGGAAGCTTCACCGCACTCATAGCATCTTTCCACCACTGCAGAATGGCAACGCTCTTTCCCACGCAGGCCGCGCGAATCACGTATGGCCTATATAGAACGGAAATTCCCTGATCTTGGAACCACTGCAAAACCTCAACTTGGCCGTTCGCATTGGCGTGAAATAGAGCTGACTTTGGCGCAACGGCTAATCGACGGCGGATTCGCTTTAGGCGCCATTCAAATACGCTCAAGTGGCCAGCAGCAGCAGCAAGCGACAAGTAGTCATCCTTCCATCTGTCCTCGAACCCAGCGTCCACGAGATAGTCCAGAACGCCAACAGAACCCTTCGCGCACGCGTCCTGAAAGTGAGAGTGCTGCACATTGATTTTGAGCCCCACATTGTCGTGTAACCACCTCACAGCCAGACCAGTGCCCAGTGACTTGACGTCGTTGAAATAGGCCTCAAGAAGCTCTCTGTCCCAATCGATCTGCAACCCACTCCTGTGCAGCCAATCCAGGACAGCAGCTTGACCATAACGGGCGGCCATCCGAGCTGAGTCACCTCGCATGGGATAGCCTAAACGTGTGAGCCATTCCAAGACCTGGGCGTGCCCGTTTTGAATGGCATCGCCACAATCGATAAACTCCGCGAAACCAGGCAGATTTCGCCTCCAGAAATCCAATACTTCCGCGAAACCACAACTGGCGGCCAAACTAATGTAGTGCTGAGAACTGTTCAGTGGTAAGCTGTGCGCTATCCACCACTCCAAAACGGGCAAGTGTCCGTTGGCGCTGGCCAGTTCCGGACCATCGCTGACTCCCCAGCCGACATGGATCCCACAGTTCATCCACCACTCCAGGACATCCACGCGGCCACGAGCGGCAGCAGCATCGACGCATTCCAAGCTAACTTCGTCCATTTCAATGAACGTCTGGCCGAGTTCCAGCAGCTGCTGCAGCACTGCGATGTCGCCAGCCTCAGAAGCCCGTATTGCGCAGTCGGTGGAGTTCAGCTTGATCCAGCACTCGATCAGCACGGCGCCCCATCGACTCATCGTCCGAGTCGGCACCTCGTGGCATTGGAGCGTCCAGAGCAGCGTTTCGGGCGGGCTGACAGAGCCGAGCCTGACGGTCGCGTGTTTCAAGCGGAAACGGATAAGTTCCGCGCGACCGCGGGAGAGTGCGCGGAAGATATTGGCGGACTCGATCGCGTGGAGGGCGAGCGCCTGGATTTGTGGCAGACGGAGGAGTGTCGCGAGGACGAAGCGAGCGCGGCCCGGAAGGTATGCGCAAAGAGGGATCGCGATGGTGGGGGCGTCCATGTCAGTCTGTGGTCTGTGCGTTCTGGTGGGAATGCATGAAAGGCACTTCGTTGCTGGTGCGCTGCGTTGGAGGGCTAGGGGAAAAATAGGAAGTGAAAAGCGGTTTCGAGCGAGAGTAACGCACGCTACGGCTTGGCAAAAAATTCAGAGGGTATGTTCAAACGTCCCGTGTACAGCCTCTTACTTAAATGCTCTTCTCTCCACAAACGCAAATATACACCGATGTGTTGAACTTGTACAGGCTTGGTTACCTTCAGCCCGCTTGCTCTTACCCGCTTTTGAATTTCGGTTTTGATTCATTCTTATTACTCGATGGGCAGCAATCGTGCTTTTCAAGGGAGCATTCCGCACAAGGGATGCAAGCTCCTCCCCGGCACCGCCGCCCGCTTCTGCCTCCGCGATGGAGACCTTTACCGACGCGGCAGCAGGAAGGTCCTCTGGCACCGCCCCAAAACGGCTGGCGGGTTTCAAATATACTCGCGTGACCAGCGGTTGCAGAGGGCGACAAACAGTCGTTGTTAAACATCTCCTCGAAGCCGGCGTCTACCAGGCAGCATCGTCAGGACGAAGCGACCGCGGCGTGGGAGGTACGAGCAGGTCCGGACGGCAGTCCATGTCGTCCCTCGCAATGAATGCTTACCTGATATTCCCAAAATGGTCTACTATGGATTGCTCACACCAACATATGCTGTCAATTACATAATTACAAAGCGGAGGAGGTCAGTGCCACCGCGGAGGACTCGTCATATCAAGGCGTTTATTCGCGCGGTTGCGACAGGACAGTTTGATTAGTGCGCTGCTCCTCGGTGCACTGTGTTCGAACAAGGAACAAAGGAAGTGAAACGAATCTGTGGCAGTTTCCAGCAACAGCGGCGCACGCAAGACTTGCAAAAATTAAAAGGATATATTCATGAGTCCTGTGAAGATGTCTTCAGCTATTCCTTTCCTGGTCTTCTCTCCACCAACGTAAATATTGACCAAGGTGTTGAACTTGTGCAGGCGTGGTTATCGTTTGTCCGCTCGCCCTCACCCACTCCAGGGCCGGAATATTTTGCCTTTCGATCAAGTAAGCAGTTGCGGGGGCCACGCCATAGAATGTAGCTCCATTATCTCTCCACCACTGAAGCACACTCGCATGATTCGTTGCCTTCCAACAAATCGCATACATGGACACAGAGGATGGCCATTCGACATTCAAGCCACTCTGCTTCCACCATTGCAGTACGTCGAGGTCACCTATTGATTCGGCAATGACTGTTTCGGAGTTAAAGCTGAACGCTGTAGCGTTTTCTTTGAACCACTGGAGAACAGCGGTGTTCTTGCAGGCAGCGTGGATTGCGTCCTGCGTGCAAGGCACTGTGACTCCATGGTCTTTCAACCACTGGAGAACCTAAACACGACCGTGGCTGCTTGCTCTCAACGTTAGGGCCTCGTCCACTGAGACTAACGGCTCGCGGATGCGATCCAGACGCCATTCAAACACATTTAAATGGCCACCCGCAGCAGCATGCACCAAATACTCATCATGCCACTTGCTCTCAAGTCCAGTATCCAGGAGAAACTCCAAAGCCCCAATTGCACCATTCCCGCAAGCGGCTGGTATACTAATGGGATTTCCTCTGACTTTGAGCTCTTGATGTGCATGAAACCACCGGGCAGCTTTATCACGGCCGCCGAGACAGGTGGCGTTCAATGCGGTTGTCAAACAATCCTTGTCCCAATTCATCGGCAACCCGCAGTGCAGGGAATCTGGCTTTCCCATCAGCTCCAATTCTCCCGAGATTGCCACTCACGCTGATCAAGCAACTGTCTTGGAGTGGCTGCTGAACCACTCCAGGACCTCAATGTGTCCCTTCTGTACCGCGGGCGTGGAGTTGCACAGAGCAGCAAAGTCAGGCACGCTGCCCCTCCAAAACTCTAATACTGGCACAGAGCCGGAGTCTGCAGCGTATTGGATTGGAATTTTAGGGGGTCCCAGCGGTAACGCATGCTGTTTCCACCACTCCAAGACATTCAAACGACCCGCCATGGACTCAGACCGCGTCCGGTGGCCTCGCATCCAGTCAACAGGGAAACCGCTTGTCCTCCACCACTCCAGCGTTTCCACGCAACCATTTCGTACTGCAACGTCAACACATATGTTGGCGACGTTCTTCATGTCGATCACGCCTCCGCCAAAGTCCTTCCAGAACTGCAGCACATCGACGAGACCCGTTTCCGAGGCCTTCATGACTCCCAACTCCACTCCATGCGTTGCCCAGTACTCGATCGTCATAGGCCCAAGATCCGAAGGTACTTCGACCCGCTTGAGCGTCCAGCACAGCGTCTGCGGCGGCCAGACCGATCCGAGCTTGGCTGTGGCGTGCTCGAGCCGGAAGCGGAGAAGACCAATGTCGCCGCGGGAGGTTGCGGGTGCGATCCCGGCGGATTCGATCGAGTACAGCGCTAGCGCCTGGACTGATGGAAGGCGCAAGAGCGTCGCGACGACGAAGCGATCGCGGCCGGGAAGGTACGAGCAGATCGGGACGGCGATCGTGGCGGAGTCCATGTTTGTGTCGGGCGGCACCCTTTGATTGCTCGGGGGTGTTATACTGGGAAGGCGGCGGAAAACGACGTCCTGATTTCGTTGGTCACACGAACATATGCTCGCAGTCAATCACATCGTTTAAAGATACCCAATTTCGTCGTGAAGTGCAGAAAGACGCTGACTGCTCCGCGCACTCTTTCTCCGCACGCCTGCGCGGGTGCCGGTGGCTTCTCGGTTTATTGTTGTGTTGTTTGTATAATTCGCACGGCTGTGCTGCCTCACGCGCAGCCGCGCGGGCCCTTTTCATCTTATCTCAATACGAGAAACTATCTTCCTTGGGCAAATCCAGATGTAGTCGAAAACCACAGCCGACCGACTTTATAAAGCAGAAGAGGCAATTCGGTAATTGCATGCACCGAAGCGAACAGCCCCGAATTGAAAATATCCCACCATCGTAGAAGCGGCGACATCCTTCCTTCCGTTGCACTCTCATATCCGCCTCCTTCCAAACAAGTCCGAATTCTGAACCTTGCTACCTCAACTATAAACCGGCAGATGCAACGGCTTCTCCGCCACGTCACCAGCCCAATCGTTCTTAAAGAACCCTGCTCGAAACCGCACACCCCGCGGCATCCCGTCGCCGCCTCTCCCACCAACAAACACAAACGGAAGCGGCGGAAGCCCCTTGGCGACGATCCTCTTCCCCGCCGTCTTCTTTGCGATATCATCGAGCGGATCGTAATCGTACTGGAACGCCGCAAAGTTGAATCTCGGCACGTCGCCGCCGAACGCGCCGCGAAACTTGACCGCGTTGGCGCACACGGCCAGGTCGTCCGGGTCGAAAGTGAAGCGCCTTCCGAGGAGCAGAATCAGCGCCGGCGTTTCGAGCTTTCTGATAGAGTCCTCGAATTTCTCCAGGTAGTACTCTACAGCTTCTCGATTCTATAATTCAACCATCGTTCTAGCGCTTGAAGGCGGTCTTCCTCCGTGTGGACGTCGCTGCTGAGCGAGTTGTACTTCCACCACGTGCTGTTCCGTTCGTATTCGTAGAGGAGCGACTCTTTGTCCGGTCCGCTACTCGGAATGAGTGGTTTGGCGCTGCGTTCGTCGGCGCTTTCGCGGGAGCGACCAGAAGGAACATGGCCCCTTCGTTCACGCGCGTTGACAACGGGAGGTGCCGGATTGGAGACCGCAGACGGCGACCTAGAACTTGCCGATGGATGGAACTTCCAGTACGCGTCTGACCGTTCCAGTTCATCGAACACCCATTTGTCGAGGCGAGCAGCTGAAGTTTCCTTTTGGTGGAGAAGACGAGGTGGATTGGCACGCCTTCCGGAAGGCTTTGCCAGTTTACGACAGCTTTCCGTTGAAAAGTCCAGCACTACCACGACAGTGCATTCTTTGACGAACGCTTCGAGTTCCTGCTGGGGACAGAAGGGGAGGCTCCCTCTTGTATATTACCTTTCATCGATTGGGGCGTCGGGAACCAGAAGGTGGAGCCGTCTGTCGCAAACTTCAGGGACTTCCACTTTGTTCCCTACACCATTCTCCTTCGCCACAGGAAGTCCCCAATGCGCCCGATTCGCCTTTTCGTATAAGACATCTGCATGCCTCGCAAACTGGCTGTCCAGCGCGCTCTCCAGCGTGTAGTACACGGCGGACCTGAAGAGCGAGCCGATCTGAGGCTCGTGCCCGAAGAAGCGCGGACGCTCAAAGATCAGTTCGGTGCGGAGGAAGATCTTCTTTCCGTCCTCAAACGGATGGCCTTCGTGCGGGTATCTGGAGGAAGAATGGAAACGTTAAGAGGTCAGCGGTGAAGTGCTAAGCATCGACAAAGAGAACAATACCGTTGGTCGAAAATAATGCACTGGGCGGAGGCAATGTTTTGACCAACACATTTTCGCAGCTCGTCACCGTAGTCGCCTTGCTTTTGCCGCGTATTGTTGCAGTCGTAAATGGTCAGTGAGCCGTTGGCAGACTCGCCCTGCGATAGGTAGATGAGCACTGTGTACTTGGACACGTGGTTTTTTGCCCCGTCCAAATAGGGTGTGTCGCGATGAAGGCGGAATCGACCATCTGTTGGCTCAAACTTGTTCAGCCGAAACACAAAGTTGACCGATCGAAACCTCTTGGATGTCGCCCACGCCGTTTCGTTTCGAGGAAATCCAAAGTGGTGGCTTTGGCTTGAGCTAGACTCTGAATCGGAATCATAACGACTTGGCGACTGGAGTCGGCTTCGCTCTCTTTCTCTCGAACTCGGCAGTGGGGGTCTCAGAATTTCGCTGTTGGCTTTCGCACTTGTTCATTTCGTCATCGTTCAAACTTTGGCAGGCGACACATTCGCGAAACATTCCAAAGAAAAAAAAAAAGAAAAAAGAAAACGAAAACCTCCAAAGGACCGAAAAAAAAAAAAAAAAATTAAAAATAAAAAAAATAAAAAAAAGGGTGTCGCCCACTGACGACTCGCTCTTGCCGTTCACACTCCCTTCAGCAACTCTGCCAGCTTTGCTTGAATTGCCGTTCTCACTCACAGCCAGCTCGAAGTCGACGGGTGTGCGCGACAGCTGAGATGTCATGATCAACTCTGTAGACAGTGTGCTCCGCAAACAGCAGCTCTGGCCTCGCACTGCCGCCGCCGTGTGGACCGTCCTTGCTGTCAATATCTCCACAGTTCCTCTCCGCTGCGTCGGCCGACAAGCTCTCTCCGACGCCTCCCAGCACCTCCTCCAGCGACCGGACGGGAGCAAACCACGCGGCACGCCCGGCGCGGGAAGAACGAGACGTGGATATGCGCGACCGACACGCGCGGAAGGGACGAGCACGTCGATCATCGCCGCCGCGAGGCCTCATGTCCGCGAGTTCGGCCTGGATCGTCAAACAGCCGCCTCTCGCACGCCAGCCACACATCGCGGACGCTGACCGCGACGCCGCACCGCTGATCCTTTTCGAGAGGGCCGAGCAGCGCGGCTGGGTCCCGCACGGCGCGACGGAGGAAGGCGACCGTTCGGTGGTGGGCGTCCGGATGCACGGCGTCCCCGCTGTCGTCGCTGTCGCCGGCGAGGACGACGGGCCAGACCTTGCCGGTGACGCTGATCGTCGGCGACGGCGGCAGCGACGGTGATCTTTGCCCGGTCCCAGGTCAGGCGCCAGCCGCCAAGAGTGGACGATGCCCTGTTCTTCGACGATGCGTGGGCGGCGGCGGCGGCGGCGGCCTCTTCCTCCTCCTCCGCCGATGCCCCGTTCTCGGCGTCCTGTGTTACTGCGCTAAACCATTTGGCTGTTAAAAAATTTAGGCGGACATAAAATGGAAAATGCAAAATAAGCCTGAGACTCTCTCTCGCTCTCTCTCTCCCTCCTGGACTCTCCCAGAGTTATGACACCCTGTCATACGGAAAACCCTTCAACATGAGGCCAGCCACATTTTTCACATGTGACAGAGCCTCAAACGTGAGCCCAGTTGTTTTTTCTTTGGAGCCAATGTCAACATAAGCAGAAGCAAGTGTTTGCCCTTGACTCTTGTGAATTGTCATGGCGTAGGCCAGCCTCAAGGGCAACTGTGCACATGTTTCTCCATTAGTGCCATCAACTGATATCGGAGCGATAGCCACATATTTCTCATGTCCCTCAACACCGTCATGAAAAGAGGGACCAGGAGCTGCCTATTGGTCCATTTCAACCACCACAAACAGCAGCAGTGCAGCATTGTCAGATCCAAAAACTATATCTTGGACAGTACCAAGTGCACCATTTTTAAGCACAACACGCTTCCACATATTTGATGTTAGGGCGGCCCTTGCCCCAATGGCAATGTAAATGAAGTTCTCCAAGTTTGAGAGTCCTTGGAATCCTTACTTCTTGCATCTTCAGGATTATTGAGTGCAGTTACCCAAACAATTGGAGAGCGAAGCTGCTGCAGCTGACGCAGTTATGCTCCTCAACTGTGGAGTTTGTGAAGAATAAATGCACTGAATCCAGAAATTGGTTTTGGTGAATCTCACATGCACCGGCCCTTTCATAACTGCAGTTGTTCATCAGAAATCTCCAGTGATCTTTTGTCATGATGCCATTGCCCAATGCCCTCAAGAGCTCAAGAGGTCAACAAAAGTTGGTTTGGGTCATGGCCAAGAACCTGCTGATGATGAATTGTTGTGAGGCGTGCAGTCTTGTTGAAAAGTTTATAGGAATGATAACCAGTCTTTCCTTGGTCTGTTTTTGCACTAGCGCCATTAAATAACAGAGTACCTCCAACTGGAGGTATCTGAGCCAAGTCTCCCACCAACAGGATAGAGAGGCCCCTGAATGGCACATCTGGCTTAACAAATGCCTGCCTCAAGTGTGAGTCCATCTTGTCCATGATTTTGCAGCTGACCATTGAGTATTCATCCACAATGAGCAGCCTCACATTGCGAAAAACCTGCTGAAGATTTCCAAGCTGTTTTCCTGAGATCAAACCACCCCCCTTTGATCCACGTACATCAAGCTTCAATAGAGAGTGTAAAGTTGTTCCTCCAATGGCAAACGCAGCTTTAGCTGTGAAGGCTGCACGAACAACTTCATTTTGCAAAAAGCTGCTGGACAGAGCATTGATTACATGGGACTTCCCAGTGCCTGCAGTGCCATTCAGTTTTAAAAGGGACTGATTTTGATCCCTCATTTCATTCAATATGTGATCAAAAACCTGCTGTTGGACAGGATCCAGACTCTCTGGGCTGACATAAGGAGCCTCTGCACCTTCAGGGCCATCTCCCAGTGCTTGCTTGTTTTTTTCAACAAATTTGGTGCCCTTCTTCTCTTCTGAATACCTCAAATGATTAAGCCTCCAGTCATACACAGTTTGCTGCCAATGGTAGGTCCAACCCAAGTCTATCAGATTGTGTGTTTTGTTGCACATCTGCCCGTGGAAGCTCATCTGCAGCATTCATCCACATTTTCCTGACCAAATCCATTTCCTCCATTACCATAACATCTCTTCCCTGTCTTGCAGCTTCATCCTGGTTGTCACAATTTTTTTCAATTCAGCTGCCAGGAAATGGTCCATTTCACAAATTCGCTTTAGGACATCATTGCCGCAGTGCAAAAGGAAACTCTTTCAGTCCTCTTCAGCTACTTACAAGTTTCTGAGCTGCTGAAAAGATGTTTCATGCCCTGGCTTGTACTTGGCTAGTTGGTGCTGGCAGTATTTCCTCTAAGCATTAGTTCCCTCCTTGCTTGGCTGATGTTTTGGAGTAAACACAACAACTACTTTCTGAGAGCTCTCACTACTTCTTTCATCAAGAGTTCCTTTCTTGACCTTATGCGCAATGCAAAAATCTAACAAGCTCATGTTGGCATGTAAACAGTCTACTCTGAGTGAGTGAGTGGAAGGAGTGAATGAAGTGGAGATGTGTGTTTGTGGGTGGTCCTTCTCCCCAACTTGGAGAGAAAGAGAAAAAAAACTCTGTTATGAATTATTGATACATGATGATGACATACACGCTGTAATGGTTGCCAGGGAAGCGTGACCAGCATTGGGTAAAAACTTCTCCTACATTATCTGCTTGAGCAGAGGAGGAGGAAAACTGTTGACACAGGGTTTCTGCTCCACTTAATACTTGGAGTATTTGTCATCAGCGCAAGCCAGCGCCCAGGTCTGCATTGGCGGTGGCTTGCTCTCCCATGGGCATCGTGAGAACGATAACTGACAGTCGCAATAGGTTCAGGTCCGTCTTGTGCCTCTTGCTGCTAACCAGTCAGTTCCGCCTAACATGGCATACAGAGCATTCATATCTCTTTTCATGTACAGTTTGAGCAATGTTGAGTCTGCAGCAGTGATTTCATCTGGGGCATCAGCAGCTTGCGTCATCACATCAAATCGCTCAGAGTCAAAGTTGATGCTGATATGGACAAACTCCAATGAGCAGCTGACATGCTTGCCTCCAGAAAGGAGTCTGAATGTTTCACCTCCACCTCCAGTGTTCGCAGCATTATGGAGCAAAGAACAGTAGAAAGGTCTTTATCATCTCCCACTCTTTGAACGACTGCATTGCCTCACATCAACAATCTGACCGACGTTGCCGACTCGTTCGATTGGGTCCAAACAGGTATGGTCCTGCACTATCGTGATGGCCACAGGAGAGTTGGCACATGACGTTGTTCGTGGGAGTCCTGGACCAAGAGCGAGGCCAGCTGTCCGGCGGCGGCAACGGCGACGGCGACGGTCAGACGCTGCCGCAAATCTGCGTGCCGGTAGTGGGCAAAACGAGGAACGGCATTGCCACTCGCCTTGTTGCTGAGGTCGAGCTGCGGGGGCTCGTGATCGGCTTGAGAACGCCCTGCCTATCCGCTCGGCATATTGTGCGAGGTTCGAATTTCATCTGTCTTTGGCCTTCACCTCTTTTTTTAAATTCAAATTCACGAGGTTGGCTGCAATCGTTGCTCCAATTGAACGAGAACGAAGTATTGTATGCCTCTGGGTGTTCTTGACTTTGCTTCCACCACCGCAAAAAATTGGGGTCGCCCAATCAAGTTCGGTTCTTTCGACCACGAAGGAATGAAAAGATGTCGGCGGATTTGATCAAGTGGAGTGCGAGTGGCGCAGGAGTGTCGCGAAGACGAAGCGGACACGGCGCGGAAGGTATGAGTTGATAAGGATTGCGATGGGTTGTTGCGTCCGTCAGTGCCTCTGTTGAGTATTACTACTTCGGGATCTGCATTGACAGTGGCTTGCTCTCCCCATGAGCATTGTGAGAATGATAACTGACAGTCACAATAGGTTCAGGTCCATCTAGTGCCTCTTGCTGCTAACCGGTCAGTTTCGACTAACACAGGGGTTCCGCGGACTACATGCGTTCGAGAAAAAGTGGGATTGAAGCAAAGAATCTGTGGCAAAAGTGTATTTTGCTTTCAATTTGGAAATGTGGGAGTGAAAGGGATGATCAAATCAAAAGTTGTATAGACAATATCTTCAGTCATTCCTTTCCTGGTCTTCCCTCCACCATCGTAAGTATTGATCAAGGTGTTGAAATTCTTCAGGCTTGGTTATTGTCAGTCCACTAACTTTCACCCAATCCAACGCTGGAATATTTTGCTTTTTGACCAAATAAGCAGTTGCCCTGGCCACGTTGTAGAAACCAGCTCCACTTTCTTTCCACCACTGAAGAACTTCCGCAGTATTCGTCGCCCTCAAACAAATTGTATGCATGCACACAGAGTGTGGCCAGTCGACGTCGAAGCCGCTCTGCTTCCACCATTGCAGGATAGTAAGATTGCCGATCGATTTGTCCACGACAATGTCCGATTTGAAGCTGAACACTGCTGTGTTTTCTTGAAACCACTGGAGAACAGCGACGTTCTTGCAGGCGGCGTGAATTGCGTCCTGAGTGGAAGGCACTGGGACTCCATGGTCTTTCAACCACTGGAGAACCTTAACATGACCATGGCTGCTTGCTTTGAATGTAACAGCGGCCAAAACGTCCTCATCCATTGAGAGTAACGGCGCACGGATGCGGTTCAGACGCCATTCAAACACATTTAAGTGGCCCCCAGCAGCAGCACCCACCAAACACACATCATGCCACCTGCTTTCAAGTCCCGTATCCACTAGATAGTCCAAGATTCCTATTGCACCATTCCTGCACGCTTCTTGCATGTTTACAGGACTTCCCACGACTTTGAGTTCTTGATGGGCATGAAACCACCGCGCCGCCTGATCACAAGCTTGGTGGCAGACGTCGTTCAACACGGGCCTCAAGCGATCCTCGTCCCAATTCATAGGTAACCCGCAGTGCAGCAGCCACTCCAAGACTATAGCTTCATCGGCGCGAGTGGCTATCTTGGGAGAATCGGCGCTGATGGGAAAGCCAGAAGCCCGGAACCACTCCAAGACCTCTATGTGTCCTTTCTGAACAGCGGGCGCAGAGTTGCAGAGAGCAGGGAAGTCCTGCACGGTGTCCCTCCAAAACTCTAGTACTGGGATAGAGCCTGAGCCGGCAGCATACTCGATCGCAAACTTTATATATCCCAGTGGCAACGAATGCTGTTTCCACCACTGCAAGACGTTCAAGTGTCCCAACTCGGACGCAGACTGCGTCCGGTGGCCTCGCGTCCAGTCAACAGGGAAACCGCTTGTCCTCCACCACTCCAGCGTTTCCACGCAACCATGTCGTACTGCAACGTCAACACATTGGTTGGCGACGTTCTTCATGTCGATCACGCCTCCGCCAAAGTCCTTCCAGAACTGCAGCACATCGACGAGACCCGTTTCCGAAGCGTTCATGACTCCCAACTCCACTCGATGCGTTGCCCAGTACTCGATCGTCATTGGCCCAAGATCCGTCGGCACTTCGGCCCGCTTGAGCGTCCAGCACAGCGTCCGTGGCGGGCTGATCGACCCGAGCTTGACTGTGGCGTGCCTGAGCCGGAAGCGGAGAAGATCAATGTCGCCGCGGGAGCTTGCGGGTGCGATCCCGGCGGATTCAATCGAGTACAGCGATAGCGCCTGGACCGACGGAAGGCGCAAGAGCGTTGCGACGACGAAGCGATCGCGGCCAGGAAGGTACGAGCAGATCGGGACGCCGATCGTGGCGGAGTCCATGTTGTGTTGGGCGCCTTCCCCTCGTCTCGTGACGGAATTTGCGAGAACTGTGAGTCCGAACCCTTGCACCACTTTTACAATCAGCAACGGCTTCCGCCGTTCCTCGTGAAGTGTCGGAAAAAGAAAAAAAAAAAAAAAAAAAAAACTCTCCTCCCCGGCCACCCGCCGACTCCACGCCAACCCGGCGCTCCCGCTCGCCGCGGTGCTGCAATACGCCCTCCCGCGAGAACTGGCAGCGGACACGTTAACGAGCACACAAGGATCGAGGCAGAATCCAAACAGAAACTAGTTTCGCTCGCGCGTAAGTGTCAGCTCCTCTCTCATAACTTTCCTTTTCCTTCTTTCTGGTCGCGGACGATTATCCGTCCAGCTTGTGGCGCGGAAGCGGCAGGGCGGATCAAACAGTTGTGACGGGGATCATGGCCGCTGCTCCGTGTCCGTCGCTAAAATGTTGTACTTCGCCGCAATATATTTTTGATTGTAAGGGGACAAGAATTCAGATGAAAGGAGTTACCCAAACAGGGTCCATTATCAGAGCAAGGGTGCATAATTTGTTCTTTGATCCAGCAATCGCGGCTGAGCCAGTCTACAGACCCGAAACACAAGAGAAATGGAATATGTTTGTGTGAAGTGCTTGGGTGTGTCTGTGTTTTTGGATAAACCGGAGTAGAGGTAATGGGCTCAGCCTTGACTCCGAACCTCGCCGGGCGCCGTTTCTTCCGAATAAAATGTCTCGGCAGCTCGCAATCAACCCAACTAACAAAAGAACCCCACATTCCTCTCAGCGCCGCATTACTCTTTCTCAATGAAGCGCATGACTCGACTTGCCCTCCTGCTGCTGCTGGCGCTGGCGCTGCAGCAGCTCTCCGCGGAGCTGCCTTGGCTGCAGGAAGCGGACGGTCCGGTGGCCGTCATGGCGGCGCCGTCGCCGTCGCCCGGGCTGTGCGGCAGCAAGCCGTGCGACGGCCGTCCGGCAAACAAGAACGAAGACCGGTACGTCTACCGGGCCATGTCGAAGGAGGACAAGGCGAGGTTCGACAAGAAGGAGCCCATCGTCGCGTCGGCGGTCAGCGAAGCCCGAGAAGCGAGGAATGCGTGTGCAGGTATGTGCTTAAGACAGAGGGTGGGGGGGAAGGTGGGAAGGTGACGACATGAGGGGGAAAGGCAGGGAAGAACTGTAAACAAAACCTCCTTCCCTTTCCAGATTGCCCGAAAGGTGGACCGCCGGAGTGCATGGCCTGCCACGTTGGCAATTTCCACCCGGCCCCGTCCAACTGGATCTCGACCACAGCGGAACCAAACACGGCAAAGTATTTCAACGAGGGTAAGGGAAACGGCATTTTGAAGGTAAGCTGTTTAACGAAACAAAAACAGCCACAACAAAGAAAACCCCACCATTCTTAATCGAAAACTTCGTATCACTCAACTCAGATTGACAGGAAAAAGCTCGGCAAAGGAGCACAAGTCGCCGACCTCAGCTACCCCGACGGGCGGAGGGAACATCTCGGGAATGAATACCCCTACGATGATTTAACCCCTCACGAACGGGTGTTCAACCGTGCGCTCCGCTCTGCCAGAGAACACGAAGTCGTGCTTATCAAGGGCAGCATTCCGCACAAGGCATGCAAGCTGCTGCCCGGCACTACCGTAAACCGCTTCCGCCCCCATGCTGGACGCGTCTACCGGCGCGGCAGCAGCAGAAAGGACGGATGCTGAGTAGATGATGATGGCTTTCTGCGTCGGTTTTCCTTGTTATATGCCGAGTGATTTGTCGTACCATTTTCTTCACTTCATTTTCAGTGTGCATTCCTTATATTCGGAACTGATTCCTCTTTCATCATTGATTTTCCATACTTTTTCTGCGGGGTCTCTAGCCAGCTTCAAAGTGGTTGGTGGTGGTGGCGAACTTGGCTCTTGTGGTGAAACAAGGATCACCAGTACTGCGAAGACAGACATGTCTGAGCCCACCATTATCGCCCACTGAACGAAGCTGTTGTGCTCCTCAAAGATACATCGCGAAGGCAGAGGTGCGCTAGACGAAATAATTACCTTCCACAACACTGGTCTGCTCCAACGCTGCCAGCGCCGCAGTGTGCGGGGCTTCATTTGCCCAACACTTGCACGACTTCAAGACAATGAAACTTTAGGCCCCGCGTAAACGAGCTGAAAAGCTTATGGCGCGGGATACCAGCGAGGTGGTTAAATACAGATGCGCTGTCCCAACCGCTGTCCTTCCGACAAAGCTACCATAAGGTGAACTTCGACCGCTCGCTTTGATCTACTTTATTCAACCTCCAACAATTCCGTGTCTACTGAATAACCAGATTTCGCAAGCCCACCATTGTCGCTCATCTCATTGGACTTTCTTTTGTATTCTATCCACCACCGTAACCAATTGTCGCCCGGCCGAACCGGACCCGATCGCCGCGTGCACCGTGTCCTGCGCTTTGCACAAAGGAAGCCCTTGCGGAGCCCGCTGCGTCCCCACCAGTCTAGGACGGAGGCGTGCCCGTGGGAAGCAGCGCCGTCTATGCAGTCTCCGTTCACGTTCACATTGGCAATGTCGACGAACGATCGAATTCGTGGAGGCACTGCACTGGAGCACCGCTACGTGGCCTTGCTCCGAGGTTCGCATCGCGCTGTGGCAGGGTTTGAGCTTTTCCCACCAATCGATCGCCGGGGTGGCGCGACCGCGGGTCGTCGTCGGTGGCTCGTAGCGGCGGAGCGTCCAGTGCAAGCTAAAGGGCGGGATGACAGAGCCGAGGTTGACGGTCGCGTGTGCGAAGCGGAAGCGCAGGAGGTCCACGAGGCCGCGGGCGCTTGCGTTGACTATGCTGGCAGATTCTATATCGATTGTGCCCGGCGTAGACTTCTTCGAATATCACTATTACAAAAGAAACAGATACTTTATTGAGCACTGACACATTTTCCTCGGCCAGGTAGATGAAACAATACCACACAATAGTCACATCACTTGTCCAAGCTCAGCCGCGTCGCACCCGAGCCTTGCACGTAGTACGAGTGCGCGGGCATCACCTTCCCGTTCTGTTCACACGCCTTGAGAAATTCTGGCGACACGGCCGGGATATTCCACTCGAGCGCCTTCTCGTACTTGGGTCCCCTCGCAAACGTGCACACCAGGTGCGTGTTGTCCGTCGACAGGTCGTCGGTGTACCGCGCGCCGACTCGCGACAGGAGCGCGATAAGGGAATCCAGCTCGCCCGGCCCGCCGCTCAGCGCGCCAAAGGACACGCAGATACCAGTCAGGTTGTCCAGCGAGTGCGTTTTGAAGGAGATCACGTTCGACCGGAACGCGCCCGCGGAAGTTCGGATCACGACTTGCACTTTGTACTCGGTGCTCACGTCCATCCCCGAGAGCTTTGCGGACTGCGCCATCAGAGGGACTGACGGGGACGACAGCTTTTGCTCGTTGCGGTAGATGTCGATCCCGCGCAGATCCGCGTTGTGGAGGACCAGGGGCTTCCATTGGATGATGGCGGACGTCTGCGTGAGCGAGCGCAGCGAAATGACGGGCGGTTCGGGGCATTTCGAGAACTGCCGGAAGATTGTTTCCTGCATGTCCAGGAACTCTTCCCGCTTGCGCCGCTCCTCGTCCGTGTTGCGCTCGATCGTCACGTTGATGATGGAGCCTGTCGTCACGCCATCCTGTGCCGCGTTTTTTTTTAAAGGATGTGTCAGAGATCGCCGTCGATGTGAGGTTGAAGAGGCGAACGGACAAACTCACTGGCAGGATGGTTGCGGGGAACTCGATGAGATGGTGGTCCGGCGACAGCAGGATGGCCATGCCGGCGTCGACCTTGCCGACCGTGAACTCTTGCGACACTACGTCGGTGATCTGCGCGTCGTTGTGTTTCCCGTCAGGAGGGGCGGCCGATCCGCTTCGTTAGCTGCCTTGTTGTTGCCCTTGCTGGCGCCTCGCGCGATGCTTACCATGTCGCGAGGGAGCGCACGAATCTCCGAAAATTTTCAAACGATAATGATGGCAAGTGCGAGGCACGAGAATCCCTCCTGCGCCTCAACTTCTTACCCCGCCGACCTCGCCCTCGCCCTCGCCCTCGCCCCGGCGTCCTGCCTCGAAGAATCGAAGCTTCAGGATGAGCAGCCTGCAAGATCTCACCCGATCTTCTGCTCGTCGGCCAAGCCCCCTTTGGATGGACCCACCGCTGTCGCAGAGGGTGGGTCTTCTCCCTCTCCACACCAAGCACCACCAGATCTCCACCACCTGAACAGCTCCAGAGACGGACATCAAACAGCTCTCGACGAACTCCCCACAGAGATCCTCGAGCACATCATGCTCCTCGTCGGGCCAAAACCCTCCGATCTCCTCCCCTGCCTCCTCGCAAACACCCGCCTCCACCATTTCGCCGCCCGATCTCTCTTCCACGCCATCCAGTTCGAGAGTGTCAGACAGCGCTCCTCTTTTGCTCGCTCTGTCTCTATGCCCACCCTCAGCCCACCCGACATTGAAACCGTCGATCGCCCAGAAGCGAACGAGGTACACGAGCTGGTGGACCCGCTTACAGAGTCACCTCCACCGCCTCCCACTGCAGCCTCTTCGCCTTCCACACCGAGGCGAACTGTGCCACTTAACCCATCCGTCATCGCTGCACGCCTCGTCTGCCTGGACTTTGGTCTCAAGCCCGCCCACGCAAGGACCGCGCCGTCATCGCCGGGAGGCCGCTTCAAGCGCCGCTCGACCGCATCCCTCGCCCGGCACGCCTCCATCGACTCCCTAGCGCCCCCGACACCTTCGCCGCCGCCGCCAACGATTCCATCCATCGCGCCAACGACAACGTTCCAAACTACCACTCGCCGCCGCTCCGCCGCCACCGTCCCCGTCCCGCTCGTCTTTATGCCCTCCGCGTTCGCCCAGTCCACCGTCGCCGTCTCGCCGCCGGCAGAGTCGCCCGTCGCGCTGGCGGCGGACGAGTTTTTTGCGGGGAAGGGAGGGAAGAGGAGGTCGAGTAGTAGCAGCTATGTTTGCGCAAAGGCGATGGGGAGCTCGTCGACCACCGTGACGGCGACGGTGGGGGATACCGAGTACGGCGCAAGATGGGACCACCGCTTTGTCGGGCACGACCTGCAGCTGATGGCGCGTCGGTCCCACCTGGACGCTGCGGCGGCGACTACCGACGGCGCACCACTGGCCGTCGGACTGCCGAGCCTGCGATGCCTCTCGCTGTCCGGATGCCACCTGGAGGACTCGGTCCTCGCGGATGTTCTGGGGCGTTGGGCGACGTGTGCAGGTGGCGAGTGCGCGCTCGAGTACCTGGACCTGTCCTACTCGACCGTCAAGGCCGGCGCGCTCGGCTGCGTCGCGGAGACTTGCGGCAGGCTGGTCGAGCTGAACGTGTCGGGGATTTTCCGGTATGCGGGTTCGGTTTGGAGACAATTTTCCCTTCTAACTTGAATTCGACCGGCCAAACGATAAAAAAAAAAAAAAAAAAAAAAAAAAAAAAAAAAAAAACAAAAGGCTCCGCCGCCTCCCAGACTCCCTCCTCCTCTCCCTCGTCCTCCAGTGCCCAGCCCTCAAACGCCTCGTCGCCCTTGACTGCCCCGACGTCGGCGCGAAAACTTGGAAGGCCTGCGAGGCCCTGAATCCCGGGCTCGCCGTCGTCCGTGACGAGACGGTGCCGTCGCCGGAGGAGGAGGTGGGGTCGCCAGTCTCGCCCGCGTCGAGCAGGGTGCGGGCGGTAGATGAGGCGGCGACGGCGGCGGTGGCGAATGGGGACGGTGGTGGTGAGCGAGGGATGGAGGGCCGCGAGTCGTCGGCTGGGAGCGGGCGGTTGTCGTGGGCGATGTTTCACGAGGTGTTGATTGCGTGAGAGGGAGCGAGGGCACGTTGGTTGGCTGGGGTGTTTACTGGGAAGGGCGATGAATTTGGTTTGGCTTGTTTGGTTCTGTTCCCAGTTTTGCAGTATCTCCCTACTAGTCGAAAACGATGATAAAAAAAAAAGTGTACAGTTCCGTCGAGCAGCGTTTAGGGGGTAGAGCGGAGAATCGAATGGAAAACCGGCATGGTTCCGCCACAAATATTCGTTCACTCTTTCCCTGTGACAAGTTGCTGGTCATTGCGTTGCGCAAATGTCCATCAGGTAAACGAAGCCGATCCAGCCAATACCACAAACGGTACCCGATCGGATCGTCGGGGCCAGGAACACCGATCCGGCTCCTCTGCTTGATGTCTAGAAGCAGTTGGGGGAGTGGGGGTGGGCGCTATTTCTTTCCTGCACTGACCCAACTGGCCCGACTCTATTACCTCCCTCCCCCCCCGCCTCAACCCGGGGCAGAGAATACCTCCAGGCGCGCGCCAAGCAGAGCTTCACATGGGACGACCTCAAGAACCTGAAGGCGCAAAAGGAGGAGCTGCAGGGCGGCGCGTTTTCCGAAAAGGCCATGAAAGAGGTAAAAAGAGACTCCTCGTTGCGATGAGTTTACTCGGATCGCAACGCCCATCCTAACTCCCCCCGATCGCCTTTCGTGGACACCCCCCAGTACCGCAAACAACTTGACGACGAGCGGACGGAGAAGCTAAAGAGCAGCAGCGGGAAGAGGAAGAAGAAGGAGAAGAAGAAGAAGGACAAGAAGAGCAAGGGGAAGAAGAAGGACAAGAAGCGAAATCGCGACAGCGATAACAGCGATTCAGATTCGGACGACGGATCGGAGAGCGAGCGCGGTCGAAGGAGAAGTGCGGAGGAGAAGCAGAGGAGCGCGTCAAAGAGTCCGGTGAGTGTGGGTGGCCGATGGGGCTTTTGGGGGCGGGGTTGTGGATCTGACGCGGTTCTCTTTCGAATAGCACAAACGACGGAAACGTGACGACGACGAAGCCGACGAGCCACGAACCGCTGCTGTCGAGGACGACGACGCGAAGCGCGCGTCTCGCTCTCGCTCGCCTCGCCGCTCCCGCGACGCCTCCCGCGACCGCGCTGCAACAACAACAAGCAAAGACGACCTGCACCGCCGTCGCTCCCCTTCGCCCCCGCGTCGCCGCTCCCGCACCCGCACCCGCTCTCGCAGCAGGTCGCCACACCGCGGCAGTCGCCGAACCCGAACCAGGTCCCGATCCCGATCCCGCAGCCCGCGCCGCCGCACCCGCAGCCGAAGCAGGTCCCGCGACGGGAGCCGAAGCAGACGACACCGCACCCGCAGCCGGTCCCGCAGCCGCCGACGACACCGCACCCGCAGCCCGATCGCGCGCCACCGCGGCGACGACCACTACTCGCCGCCGCCGCGGCGACGAAGCCGCGGGCGCACCAGGTCGCGGAGTCGGCGCGGAGACCACCGGGGAGGCGGGGAGCGCAGCCGCAGCCGGAGTCGGGGCGGGAGGAGAGAGAGGAGTGTGGAGAGGAGGAGGAGCGGGAGCGGAGGGGGTGGTGAGCGGGGGCAGCGGGGCGGGGAGGGGAGTCGCAGTCGGAGCCGCGGAGGGGGCAGAAGCCGCGACCGCGAGCGCGGGGGGAGTCCGGGACGCGATGAGGTGCGTGTGGACGTGCCGGGGGATGAGGGTAAGGGCGAGGCGGTGGATGTGAAAGTTGCAGGTGTGGTGGATGGGAACGCGGCGGGTGATGTGGTGGGATTGGGTGAAAGGGAAGGTGAACCGGGAGAAGTGCCGGTTGACTCCAAGGGAGATTCTGGGAAAGCGGTGGAGGAGGACACAGCGTCGAAGCCAAGTGAGGCTGTCGAGCCAAAGGCGGCTTCGGCGGCCGATGAGGTTGAGGAGGGTAACGGCACCAATGCCTAAGTACATAAAAAGAAAACCGAAGTCGCAATAAAATTGCAGTGGGCCAGGCATGTTTTTATAACCATTTTAAAAGTGGGCCTCAATTCCGTCCGCCCTCCTGTGCGCCCTCCTTCCTTAACCTTTCCAGAACGTGGGAAGCTGCCGAGCGAAAACAGAAAAAGTGGTTAACAATCGCGAATGCCTTACGCGCCGGGTCGAATCATTTTCACCTGGTCTCCGGGGGTAAAGATCCTCTCGACGCCGTCCTTGGTGATCACCGCCAGCCGAATGACACCGCCCGATGAACCGTCCCTCGACATGGCCAGCGAAATTGCTAAAATACAGGCTTTCAGTCGAAACTACACGCGCGCAAAGCACGCGCTCCCACCCCTCCCTGCTCACTCACCATTCTTTGTAAACGCAACCGCCTCCTCCCTCCCCATCCCCTCCTTATACTGCGCGTCGCAGTACCCGTAAATATACGTCGACCCGCTCCCGCCGATCGCAAACGGCTGCCGGTGCAGCGACCCGCCCAGCGGGATCGACCACACCGACGGTCCGTCGTGCTTGTCCCACCCGCCCACGATGATCCCGGCGGACAGTTGGTCTTTGTTGCTGTAGCAGAGCTCTTGGAACATGGACGCGGCGGTGTGGACCCGGGGGGGTTCGCCTTCGGTGACGCTAGGTGCGGGGGGGCAAGGGGGAAGCGGGGTTAGAGGGAGGGAAGAGCGGGAGGGAAAAGGGGGGAAAGTGGGCGGTACCCGAATAGCTGGAGGTAGTACTGCACGATGTCCGCGACGGCCTGCGTGTCTGCCGCGCTGCCGCTGCGGCAGCAGAAGATGCGGTCGTGCACCGGGGTCAGCTTGTCCGTGACGCGGTTTGCTGAACGTGGGGGTCGTTCGGTTGGGGGTGAGCAAGAAAAGGAATAAAAGACAGGGGGCGCGAGTTCATTTTTACCAATGTACGATCCGGTGGTGGTGCGCGAGTCGGCGCCGACGATGACGCCGTCTTTGTATTGCACCGCCATGATGGTGGTCTGAGGGAGGGAGGGGGGACCGCCGCATTGTGGCGAAGCAAACGTGAAGGTTAGATCTGGCAAGCAAACAGCGGATTTGGGAGCGCGGATGACGCAATTGACAGAGGGACAGATGAGGGAAAGAACACGAGTAGAGATCGGAACAATGTGATGGGGGATGGCCCGCGCGCGCGCGACGCGGCTCTCGACTCGACTCGACGACAGGGAACTCACCCCAAGATCGACCTCCCCAGGCTTCAGCCGCGCGGCCATTGTTACGTGGTAAGGGTAGTGGTCGTTCTGATTTCGCAAAAAAGAGAGAAGAAAAAAAAAAAAAAAAAAAAAAAAAAAACTTTAAAGCCAACGAGTGCCAGCTTGCCATCCCTGGTCGTCCGTAGAAGTTGAAGGGTATCAAACAAACAAACAAGACGTCAACCGTACCTTGAATAGTCGCATTCACCACTCTGCAAGAGCTGTGGTGGGGATTGGACCCCATGTTCTGCGGTGGCGTCTTGCCATTGGACTACCCTGGACTAGTTATTCAAATGATGGAAATCGGAGTTCAACCATTCGTCCGGGGATGCTTTTCCGTGCATGTTAATTTGAAATGCGACGGTTTGTGCAAGCAAAGGTTTTGTATCAACGGCACAGCCGCTTCACGCTCTTGAGGCGGGACGAGGGCCGTGAGCCGGGCGAGACAAAGAGGAAGAGGAGAGCTAGCTCCCGCCAAGCAGCGAGAGTGGCGATGAAGGAAATACATCAAGATCGTGCGACGCAGATCGTACCTCACACAGCAAGTGTGCAGCCTTCCTTTCACCAAATGACTGCGCCTCATTTTGGGACTGCGCCACTTTACTTTCAATTACAAATTTGGCTGCAAGAGAAAGCAGGTCCCGGGTAGTCTAATGGTAGGACGCCACCAAAACTTGGGTTCGATTCCCAACGTACCCGTTTGGGTGTGTTGCTTAGTGGGTAAAGCCTGGTGGAGATCGGAGTTCAATCCTTCGTCCGGGGATCTTTTTTCGGGCTTTTGCAGATTTAACTTTAGTGACTGGGCTCCTTGGGGTTCTGTCAACAGATTGCTGTTCCTTAAAAGAGCCTGTGCAGAGAAGGAACATCGCGATCTGCATGCACGCAAGTCGTCATTGGACGCTGGTGACTCGGTGAAATGCTCAGACAGTGGGCGCGTCCTGATGGAGGTAACTTGACGTTGGTTCAACTCCTAGTCATTGTGAGTATTATGAGTTGTAGGCGTTAATGGCGGAAATCGGAGATCAATCCTTCGCCCGGGGATGAGCGTCACTATTTCTGCCTCTCTGCTCCGCGAAAGCCACCGTGGCGAAAGAAGTATTGGCAACAAGTTTTTCGTCCTCGCTTGACCCTAACCTTTGAAACTTGAGATAACGTTTGAAAACGATCAATAGTCGAATTTTTTTTGGCGGAATTTTAGCCAGTCCCGGGTCGTCTAATGGCAAGACGCCACCTTAGAACGCGTGGGTTCGAATCCCACCAAAGCCCTCGGGCTTTGTTGCGTAGTGGTTAACGCGATCGTCCTCCAGACGATTATTCGATTGGTGGAAATCGGAGTTCAATCCTTCGTCCGGGGATGTCCTTTATACATCTGTATCGATTGGAGGGTGCGGTGGTTTGTGCACCGTGAGAAGATTCGATAAATATCTTCTGCGCTGTCGTTTCAAGTACGAGGGCGGGCCTTTGGGTCCGGGATGCAATCATGAGACGAAGAGGAAGAAAAAGAAGTAATTATTTGCTGGATGCGGGGTGCCTTCAGAAGGAAATGCCATCGCTGACAGATTGCCAAGACCGCGCACGTCGTGCAGCCTGATTAAATGACTGCGCTTTAATCCGTCAAATTAAAACTTTGGTAGGAATAAACCTGCCCTGGGTAGTCTAATGGTAGGACGCCACCAATACTCGGGTTCGATTCCCGTCGTACCCGTTTGGGTGTGTTGCTTAGTGGCTAAAGCCTGGTGGAGATCGGAGTTCAATCCTTCGTCCGGGGGCGGTTTCTGGTCTCGATTTTGACGCTTTTACTGCCGAGGGGTATCTCCTGGAGTTCTGTCCACCGCTTTCTTTTTTATGAAACAACCCCTTGCAAAGATGGAATGTCGCGAGTCGTCGCTGGACGTTGTCGTAAGTACCATTTTGTTTTTATTTCTGTCTCAACAAAACAGCTGGTCCGCCGTCACAAATCTGTACTCAACGAGTCAAGCTCCCACAGAGTGGTCGATGCCCCCTACAATTCATGGAGCAACAGACTTGCGCGGCGAAGACTGCGTGGGGTTGCTCGGGCTACCGTTCTTGAAGTGGTGGACAATGTCCCGAACCATTCAGGGTTAATGATGAGAATGTTGATTCCGTAACTTTTGGATGGGACCGAAGAAAAGTACATCCAACTAAGAGGGTGCAAATAGATGCAGAACTGCTGATCCTCCATTGTTAAACAGAAAGATTTTCGACCAAACAGAAGTGGGAATACGGACGCTATGAGTCTTTCATTTCAAAACTAGTTCGCTGATCAAACGATTGTACAGCATATGTTATGTGCGTGAAAGAGAGAAGGAGAGAGAGAGAGGCAGAAGTGCAGCAATCACATCGCATTGCTGCTCTTCATAACGACGGACGGTCTGAACTCGGACATGTTGTCAAAGACGCAGAAAGCAGGAGGACCAATCTCAAACGCGTCGTGCATCAAAGGGAGGAACCTGTCCACAGTCGCCTCCACCTTTCGCTTCTGATCCTCAGAAAGGTTCAGCACGACGTACGCGAGCGACAGATGGAACTCGTACGTCGCGTGCCCAGCCGCGCGCAGCGCCAGTAGATCCGCAAGCCGATCGCGCAGCCGCCGCAGACTACTGTCCGTCCTTTCGTCAGCAGCTGCGAGCCGCAGAGCGATGCCGTCCCGCTTGCGGCCCGCGACCGCCATCCGCACCGGCATCGTCACGTTCATGTCAAAGCCACTTAGTCTGCCCGCAAACTGCGCCGTCACCTCCGACAGCGGTAACCCCCACGCCGTGTCCGACGGCCAGAGCACGCCGTCGCCGTTGCCACCTGACGGAGGCCCGCGCTCTTGGTCCAGGACGCCAGAGAACAGCGTCATGTGCCAGCTGTCCGGCGGCAGAATAGCGATCGGCCGGCGACCAGGGATGTCGGCGTCCCGGGTGAAGGCGTCCGCGACTTCCGCCAGCGCGGCGTGCAGCGTCGTGAGGGGAGCGCGCACCGGGCTCTCGGCGGGTAGCGGGAAGATAATGGTGTTGCCCGGGAACCGTCGGAACCCGCCGTCAGAGGTGAATTTGCGGCCGACCTCTTTGGTCGGGGTGCCCGGCACCGTTGCGGGGCGGTGGGGATTGGCCACAGAGGCGTTACCGTGGCGCAGTGGGTGCCTGCCGCTGCCGCCGCTGCCGCCGCCGCCGCCGCCGCCGTCCAGCCGTGCGAGGAAGAGGGCGGCGAGCAGCATGGTCCCGACGACGCCGCCGGCCAGGGCCGCGAGCACGGTGCAGGTTGTCCACGCACGCGCCATCATCGGAACCAGAAAAGGATATGTTTTTTTGTCGATTCACGAAGAAATGGCCCTCTTCCTTCTCTCAAACAATGCGTGTGACCTTTCCCCTTTGCCTGCTGATGCTGGAGGTGACAGCGACTCCTCGTTGAGTTCCCAGCCTTCAGCGCTTTATGCAGGAGTCAAGGAAAACGAACAATCGCATCCACGGCTAACAAGAGCAAAGGTGTTTGAGTGCACTCACGAGCCCTCTGGGTGGCAAGGAGGGCGGCACAGATAGTGCATTTAGATGTGAGCGTGACGCACCGTCTCATCACAAACTGCACCTCATTTTTTCACTTCATGACTAGGGGTGCCCGTTGACTTATAAACAGTCCTTGCAAAAAAAAAAAGAAAGAGGGAAGAAAATTTATTAAGTAGCAAGGTCACATAGAGAACTTGAGAAGCTGCACAGAATTAATTAAAACCTAAGATGATCCACTAACTCCTTGTAAACCACATTTCTAATAGTTGGTCCACCTTTTTCTTGATTGTGTTTTGCAGTTATTATAAGATCTGCTGGGGATGTTACTCTTGAAAAAGCAACATAGGACTGTCCATGCGCAAACACATCCTCCCACATATCCAGTCCAACCTTTTTCAAGGTCTGGCCTTGGGACTTGTTGATGGACATTGCAAACGCAGGTCGAACAGGAAATTGCTTTCTGGTGAACTCAAAGGGAAATCCTGAATCACTGGGCTGCAGAGAGATCCTGGGAAGGAGGACTTTCTCTCCTTTCCTGCTGCCCACAACAACTTCACAGAGCAGCACATTGGGGCAGACCTCACATAGGATGAGGCGTGTCCCATTGCAGAGTCCATCTGTCAGGTTGCGGAGGAGGATGAGAGGCATTCCCACTTTGACAGTTAGCCTGTGGGGAGGCAGGCTGGAAGGGCTAAGGGTGTTGAGGAACTCAGGGCTGATAAGAAGGCTGTCGCCTTTGTCATCTCCAACTGGTGTGTCGGCAGAGAGCAGCTCCTGAGTGTCAGGAACATGGCAGGACAGGACAAGGCAGACAAGGGACTGAGAGGAGTGATGATTGTATTGGAAACAATAATTCACTTGAGGGATGGGACAGGTCCCCCATCCCCCTTTTATACCTTTTGAGAGTCTTCCTTGTCAAGACTCAAAGAAAGAGCAATTAGTAATACAATGATACCAATGATACCAATGACAACAAGACAAGTCAGGAAAGCAAAGAATGTTCCAGAAGGTTCCAGAAGGTTCCATGAAGGAATGTTCTAGAAGGTTCCAGAGGTTTCCAGAGGGTGATTCATAACATCATCTCCCCCTTTTAGGCCTCTTCTGCAACTTGGTGGGGTACCTGGTCTTGAACTCGAGCAGAAGGTCTTGGCAGTGAGTGAGGTTTGACTCAGGTTCCCAGGTGTTGTCAGCATCTGAGTAACCTTTCCACTTAACAAGGAACTTGAGTGTCCTTCCAAACCACTTGGCATCCAAGATTTGTTCAACCTCAAATTCCTCTTCACCTTCCACCTCAACTGGAGGAGGAGGAGGAACAACTCTGCCTGGAATGGAGTTGGCCACAAACTTCTCCAAAAGGCTGACATGGAAAACTGGGTGGATCTTCATGGATGCAGGGAGATCCAGCTTGAAGGTGACTGGATTGATTTGCTCCAAGATCTTGAAAGGTCCCAACTTGAGGTTGTCTGGCTTGGGACTTGGTCTTTTGGTCTGCAAGTTCTTCCTCATGCCCGGCCAGTAAAAGTCTCTGGAAACAAGCTCATATGTCTTGTGCTCTCCTGGGTGTCCAGCTGTTGCTGCATCATGCCTTGTCTTGAGTATCTCAAGTTTTTCCTCTTCTTGGCTGATTTGAATCTTGTGAGGCTTGGGGTCCTTGGAAATAGCATATGCCCACACACTGTCAGGAAGCAGTGAAAGGTGTGTCTTGGATGGTGGGGTGAAACCATCTCCCCCTTCAGGTGCAAGGTCTGTCCTTCTGTGCTCATCAGCAGTGGGGCTTGAATTGTTGACTGGGAACTGTGATTCTTGAATCTTTGACTGAGGGTTCTGTTCTTGGCAAAGACTGTGAGCTGTGGAGCTTGAATCTTGAATTTTGGACTGTGAACTGTGGTACTTGAATCTTTGACTGTGGGTTCTGTGAACTACAGACTTGGCCATGACTGTGAGCTCTATGAGCTGTCCTGGAATCTTGACTATGAACTGTGAACTGTGAAACTTGAATCTTGGCTGGGATCTGTGAGCTGCAGGCTGATACTGGAGCTGTCATTTGTCGTTGACCTTGGATACTAGGCTGAGAACCTTGAATCAGGGACTTGAGAGCATGAGACTTGGAGGCTTGACTTGAGTTTTGGGTGACTGTTCCAATTGGTGGAGGTTGGACTTGACCAGTGACCCAATCAATGGCAGGGTTCTGGGCTTGCAGCCATGGTAATCCCAGGATGACAGAGAATGTGGGTGAGCCAAGATCCAATACTTCCAGGTTGACCATGGATGGTGGAAAGTCTTGGATGTGGAGGTTTAGCTTGGTTTCATGGCTGATTTCCTTGAACAGAGCATGATTGGCAAAGTGGACCTTGAGGGGTGTGGATTTCTTGATGGTGGGAATGGCACAAGACTTGGCAAGGGTGGCATCAATGATGTTGCAGGATGATCCAGAGTTGATAAGGGCCTTGGTTGTGATGGTTGACTTGGGTGAGAGTTGAATCTTGACATCCATGGTGAGTTGGTGGGGCTTGGAATCTGAGATGTTTGTGGTGCTGGTGGTGGTGATGAAACAGGGGCAGCTTGGAGGAGGGTCCAGGGAATTGCCCCTCAGTGAGCCTGGACCTGGGAGTTTGGGTGCTTCTTCCTTGGGCAGTCCTTGACAGCATGCTCCTTGGAGCCACAGTAAAAACACAGTCCCTGCTGGGCCCTCCTTGTTTTCTCCTCTTGGCTCAGAGGACCCTTAGGAAGTGTCTCAACTGCATCCACTTGCATGGGTTCAGGAACTGTAAGAGCTTGAGGGACTGGGGTAGGTCTTGATGTAGTTCCTACTTGTCTTTGCTTCAGCCTCTTGGAGTAGAGTCTGTTGTCAATCTTGATGGCAAGGAGAATGTACTCTTCCAAGGTCTCAGGGATGTGCAGAGACTGGGAGAGCATGTCTTGGATAGACTCATGGAGACCATCATGGTACAGCTCCATCAGAGCTGCATCATTGTATCCAGAGTCTCTGGCTAGTTGCTTGAATTGGTTGGTGTAGGCCACACAAGATTGCTTTCCTTGCCTGATATGCTTGAGCTTGGATCTTGCTGTCCAAGATGCGTAGGGGTCACCAAAGGTAGCTTCCAGCCCCTCCCAGAGCTCTTGCAGGGTGGTGGGTGTGCTTGGGAGAGATCTGTACCATGATTGAGCTTGACCAGACAGGAGGGTGCTTGTGAAAAGAACCTTGACTTGCTCCCTGGGAAATCTTGAAGGTTGGAGAAGGATGACATTCTCCACAGTGGCCATAAAGTTCCTGAGGTCTTTGGCCAGCCCAGTGAACTTGTCAGGGCTGGGAACCTTGGGCTCTCTTGCTTGGTTGGCTTGGGGCAGGGGAAGAGCTTGATGTTCTTGTTGGTGAAGTTGTTGTTGAAGCTGGTGCTGCTGGTGAAGGACTTGTTCTTGAAGTTGGTGTGTCTGTCTTGAAAGGGCTTGTAATTGGTCCATCAAGGCTTGGAAGGCAGTTGCATCAGGGAAGGTGTTGTTTGGGTCAGACATGATGGCAGAGAGTAGTAGGAGAGGGTGAAGTGAATTATGATGTCAGGAACAGGGCAGGACAGGACAAGGCAGACAAGGAACTGAGAGGAGTGATGATTGTATTGGAAACAATAATTCACTTGAGGGATGGGACAGGTCCCCCATCCCCCTTTTATACCTTTTGAGAGTCTTCCTTGTCAAGACTCAAAGAAAGAGCAATTAGTAATACAATGATACCAATGATACCAATGACAACAAGACAAGTCAGGAAAGCAAAGAATGTTCCAGAAGGTTCCAGAAGGTTCCATGAAGGAATGTTCTAGAAGGTTCCAGAGGTTTCCAGAGGGTGATTCATAACACTGAGTGTCTCCTGGAAGCTGCTGCACTGCATACTCGTTGAACTGATGAACCACATCATTCCTTGCAGCCAAAATACACCTGTCTGCCAAGTAGGATGCAAATGCTTCCCCCGACTGCTGAACCATTGCACCAAAATCATCATAGACTGCCTCAAACAGTTGCCTCACACGAAGACTGCCATCCGTTGCAGGAAAGGTGAGGGTACTGATGTAGTCTGGGACCACAACATGATTGAGTGCCCCATGTGGAGCGTCAAACTGCTGCAGGCTGCCCCTGCCAAGGCGACCCAACCATTCTGCAAAGTTGACTGCATTCTGATTTGCGGTTCCCTGCACAAGCCTCATGTTGGTTCGCAGCTCAAGCGTCCTGACGTGCCTCCATAGGTTTGAAAACTTGCAGGAAGCCTTCAGGATCATGGTCTTTGTGGCGTTGGGCACAACAGGTGCAGTCTGCTGGAAGTCGCCCCCAAGAAGCACCACTTTTCCTCCAAACGGGGTTTCAGCCGACTGAGGATCCAAGGGCCTGACAACATCGCGCAGGACTCTGTCGATGACATCAAGAGCCCTGGAGTTGAGCATGGATATCTCATCCAATGCAATGAGATCAGCCAAGTACAGCTCCAGCGCACGGTCCGTGGACATTTTGATGCTGGAATGAGAGTCAGCATCAAGCTCTATGGGGATGGCAAATCGAGAGTGGGCAGTTGTCCCACCAGCCAGCAGAAGCGCGGCTATTCCAGAAGAAGCCACAGCATGGGCAATTCTGCCCTGACCAAACCGGCCTTGACTGCTGCGGACTTTTGCCAAGATGGCATTGTATACAAAGGTCTTGCCACATCCTCCCACTCCCTGAAGATAAAAGATTCGACCTTCTGGGGGAGGCACCACTCCAGGCTGTCCACATTGCTCAACAGCATCCACCACTGTCCTGTAAGCAAAGGCCTGCTCCTGGTTGAAGCTCCGTTCAGCATTTGCCACAAAGGCCTCCAGCTGCTGCTGGTTGTAGTCCAAGTTTAGCCTTTGAAAAATCAGCTGGAGCCGGCCTTCCAGCGCCAGCACAGGCTCAGGCTGGAACTCTTCCAGCTGTGGCAGGGTGGGGAAGTTGCGCAGCGACGTCGACAAACTCTGCAGGGATGTGTCCAGCAGCCTCAACGCAGTGCAGTACATGTGCTCTGTAGGGGCAAGATCCAGATTCCCATGCTCCAGCTGAGCCACACGAAGCTGGTCAGCGACCATCTCATGCTTGAAATCATTGTAGAGAGCCCTTGGATCTGCTGGAGCGTTGAAAGCAAGGAGCAATGCAAACAGCCTGATAAACTCTCTTGAGCTTGTCATCACGCGCACGCCCTGCTGCAAGCACCGACTGCCTCACGATCATCAGCAGTCAACCCACGTCGCACGCAGGCTTCCTGAAACGTTCCAAAGGTGGTTCCTTCCACAGTCCGGAGGTGCTCAAAAGAGGTAGGGCCTCGGACGTTGGCCAGAAGAACGCGGAGGAAATATCTCTCAGAGTCCCGAGGGCTTGCTGCATACATCCTGCCAACTGTTGCCGCAGCCTGCTGCCTCTGACGCTTTGCCCACCTCGCCCTGCCTCTGGTTCCAGGTGAAGTGTTCAGGAACTTCAAAGTACAACAGCCTCCTTGCAATCTTCATCACACTCGTTCAGTCTGAAGAAAGCAAGAAGCTTGGAGTCCCTCTGAAGGGCAGCGACTTCCTCAAGGTCAGCATCCTCATCAAAGTACACTGGCTGCTGATCAGGGAGATGCACAACCAACCTCGTGACTGAGGGGATCCGGCCTTGCATGTGGAACTGGAAGACCCTCCAGCAGGCCTCCTGAGCAGACACGTAGCGGGCGTCAAGGAACTCGTTGATCTCATCCAAGCAGGCAGCCACCTCTCCAGAGCCCACCGCCACCCTTGCCATGTCATGGCCCTTGTGCAAGTATTTCATGAGGTATTTGATGGCCCTCATGGTGGCACAAATCTCCACATTGATGTGCGCACTGGTACTTTCTGGACAGATACCGGTTGAATGCAACCACCCACCGGTTGTCCACTTCAAAGCCACGTCGGAGGGTGAAATGCCGTCCATTGTTTCTGCGCCGTACTTGACGCCACCTTCAGGAGACACCTCTGTCTGATTGACCCCACTGCTTGGGAAACCCCTTTGTGCACTTGGTGGCCGCCTGCAGGTTTGCAACGGTCAGAGCAAGAGTGAATCATGGTCTCCTTGATAATCCTGTAAAGCTCTGGATCCTCCTGAGGGTCAGGCAGCTCTGCACTCACAAATCGATCATAGTCGTCTGGGGTCTGGGGTGTGTCGCTGGGGTCCAGCCAGGAAGCAATGTGGGCATGGGGCAAGCCACGCTTTTGAAACTCGACCACCCAAACCACTGCAACCTGCTTGCCAAAGCAGGTTTTCAAATCCTCCAGCAGGCTCTTTAGCTTCAGGTTGAACACACGTGACACCAAGTCAGGCCTGTCAACAGCGCTCTGCCCAGGAAGCAGGTTGCTTGTGATCTTCTGCCCACGTTGGGATTGCAGGTGAAGGTGATTGAAGAGAGTTGGCTTCCCATTACTTTTGTGCAATGCTCATTGCATCCTGGTATTGCTGCTGGCATAAAGCGTGGTGACCCAGGGAAGCTGGAAGGAAGGACTACCCGCTTCCACCACCTGAAGAGGGTTTGTCACATCCGACCGGACAGCATCGTGCAGTCCATGATAATCTGCCCGCCCTCAACTTTTCTGGTTGTGGCGGATGAAATTCAGTCTGTTTTGACTCCACCACAAACATAGAGATCCACAATCAGCTGCTGAAAGAGTTTCCTGTACAGGTGCAAGTGAGAGCCCTGCCTGTACATGAGCCGGTAGCGGTAGTACTGGGACATTGTAACAGTTGTCCTGCCTCCTAACCCTTCCCCTCACCACCATTGCTGCTGGCATTGTCACCATCCGAGCCATTATCACCATCTGTCCCCCACATCAAAATCCTCCTCAGGATCTGCATCATCAGCTGCAGCACCATAAGCATCCTCTGGAACGTCATCACCAGAGGTCACCATTGTTGTCACCGCCAGGGCCGTGCGACCACCAAGTCCATCCTCCGATCCAGTCCCATCCAGATCCTGTCCAGTCCTGTCCAGATCCCGTCCTGTCCTGTCCTGATCCTGTCCAGTCCGCGGCGCAATTTTCGCAATGCCAAGCATCCAGCCTTGGTCACCACAGGGAAAGATCAAAGGGTAGGCCAGTGGGAGGTAGCAGGGGTGTTCAGGAGGAATGTTAACCAATTTGCCATCCCGCCCCCGCACAACAATGCTTCGATAAGCGCCTTCCTCCACTTCAGGGTCTGAAGGCAGGATTGCAGCAATGACATCGCCAGTTGGAGCATTGTAGGTAGTCCTGGTAATGACTCCAGCCTGAGCCATGGGTGAGCAAAAACTGGATGCAAAAGCTTTCTGATTGTCAGGAACAGGGCAGGACAGGGCAAGGCAGACAAGGAACTGAGAGGAGTGATGATTGTATTGGAAACAATAATTCACTTGAGGGATGGGACAGGTCCCCCATCCCCCTTTATACCTTTTGAGAGTGTTCCTTGTCAAGACTCCAAGAAAGTTCCAGAAAGAGCAATTAGTAATGCAATGATACCAATGATACCAATGACAACAAGACAAGTCAGGAAAGCAAAAGAAGGTTCCAGAAGGTTCCACAAGGTTCCATGAAGGAATGTTCTAGAAGGTTCCAGAAGGTTCCAGAAGGTTCCATGAAGGAATGTTCTAGAAGGTTCCAGAGGTTCCAGAGGTTCCATGAAGGAATGTTCTAGAAGGTTCCAGAGGTTTCCAGAGGGTGATTCATAAACACTGATGGATTGCGACGCAGACACTCTCCAGCTGTCTGATAAAGCCTGGCATATGGGTTGAACTGTGGTGGGGAAGAGCAAAGAAGAAAAAAAGAGGGAGTCAACCTCAGACCATTGAAGAGCCACAAACAGAAGTGAGAGAGAGAAACGTACCTCCAGCAATTCAGCCTGCAGCATCTCCACTATTTCCGGCATTGGGCGCAAGGAGCCAATCCTCCATCAGCTACTGTCATTCTGGCATTAAACTGCTGGGCAGAATCATAAATGTACATCTGAGAGAACTTGGGGTGATCCTGGGGGTCGTTGCAAAAAGTTGGAGATGCTGTGGTGAAGCTGTCCACTGATAGTGAAGACTGGAACACCTTGGCCGTGGCTCTTGATCTTTGCACCAACAGATGCAAACGCCATGAGACTGTTGTAGTTGCGCGCGTTGGACAGGAACTCTGTGGACAGGCGGTCATTGCCCAGGAGAAGCTCACTGATGAAGGGAGTCGCGCCCAGCCAACGGCAGCAGGGAGACTTGACCACGACTGCAGCAGAGCGAAAACTTTGGGTTTTTTTTAGATGATCCGCTGGTCCGCTCTTGAATGAACATGATCGCGTTGCAGAGTGGGACAGGCTGTCTGCATCGGGCCAAGGAAGTGGCGCGATGGTCCTTGTCAACATCTTTGCCCCGAATCTGAAGGTCAAAAATGCAAAAAAATATGGGGACGTGTGATCATGAGGGCATAACCAATACTGCAAGGTAAAAGAATATGGACCTCACCTTATCAGCACAAAACTCCCGAGCCACCGCTATCCCAAGCTGAGCAATTGTCTTGGGGCATCGACGGTTCCCGCCTGGTTGGTGGGTTCTTTGGCCGCAGGCAGGGCAAGGGGATGTGGCCAGGACAATCATTGCTCCGGTAGTCATAGGTGATCCATGCTGCCACAGGCATCACACGGAAGGCGGTAGGGACAGTCAAGTGAATTGACCGAATTGTGGGATTCTGCAATGTCAGCAGGTTCGTCATGGCCCCGGCAAGTGAGGCAAGGTCGAGGGCAAAGCCTTGAGCGCTCGTGTAGGTGATCCTGAAGGCCCGCATCTTGGGCATGGCTGGCGGTTTGGGCATTGAAGAGAGGTGGGGCCATGGTGACTGCGGCGTCCACAGGAGGTGCAGCCAGCAAAGTTAAGGCAGAGGGGGGAAGTTTGGTCAATGTGATTGGTGAGCCTGCACGCAGAGCAGCCAGGAAATTGGGGACAGAGCAGTGAGCCTTGATTTGCATGGTTCAACTGCCCACATGTGGAGCAGCCAGGAAAGCGGGGACAACGAATCGAGTCCTGGTTTGCATGGGTCATCTGTCCACACACAGAGCAGCCAGCAAAATATGGGCAGTCCGACAGATTGATTTCGGTAATGTGAATTACTTCCGCAGGATGGGCAGCTGATGTTTTGAACGGCACTTTTTGCTGGTACTTACGTTGGTGATCCAAACCTCCACATGAAGGGCAACCAGCGTTTCGACATAAGGTGGCTTGATGAGTTCAGTTGGAGGCAAGACAGAAAGAGTGAGAGAGTGAGAGAGTGAGAGAGTGAGAGTGAGAGAGTGAGAGAGTGAGAGAGTGAGAGCGAGAGAGTGAGAGTGAGAGAGAGTGTGAGGAGTGAGAGAGTTTGTGTGTGCGTCTGTGTGTGTGTGTGAGAGGGCGAGAGAGAGAGAGCTGGGCAGGAGCCTGCGAGCCCCCTGCTGCTCGATCAAGCGAGAGATAGAGAGAGAGAGAGAGAGAGAGAGAGAGGAGAGAGAGAGAGAGAGAGAGAGAGAGAGAGAGAGAGAGAGAGAGAGAGAGAGAGAGAGAGTGACAGAGAGAGAGAGAGAGAGGTAGGTGCGGTGTGGGTGTGGGTGTTGGTGTGGGGTGTGGGATCATACTGCTGTCGCGTCGCCGTCGAGTCGTCGTGTCGTCGAGGTCTCCTTCGTTGTCGTTGTCGGATGGGTTGGTCCGCCTCGGATGAAATGGTCCGAGGGAGAGAGAGAGAAGAGAAGAGAGAGAGAGAGAGAGAGAGAGAGAGAGAGAGAGAGAGAGAGAGAGAGAGAGGAGATAGAGAGAAAGACTGAGAGGTAGACAAGGACAGACCGAATGTGACAGACTGAGAGACAGACAGAGACCGATCGAGAGTGGGAGCGACAGGAGAGAGACAGAAAGAGGGAGGGCGAGGGAGTGCGAGGGAGAGTGAGACATATCAGAGAGACAAATAGATAGAGACTGAGAGACAGATAGAGAGCCCGACAGACTGAGAGACTGAGAGACAGACAGAAAGTGAGACAGATGGAGAGACAGGCAGACAGAGAGACAGTCAGAGTGGGAAGAAACAATTTTTTTGATCAACCTCCGTGAGAGAGAGAGAGAGAGCGAGTGAGAGAGATGGAGAGAGAGGGAGAAAAAAAATGAAAAACAGAGAGCCTTCCTTTTCCAGCACTGCATGGCGAGTGAGAGGGAGAGACAGAGAGAGAGAGACAGTCAGAGAGACAGACAGCCCATTAGTTCCTTCCCTTTTCCGATTTTTCCGTTGAGTTTGAGAAATAATTTCTCGATCAAGCTCTGCCTGAAAGAGAGAGAGAGAGAGAGAGAGAGAGGGAGAGAGAGAGAAATAGACAACAGAGAGCCTTCCATTTCCAGCACCACATGGCGAGTTTTGATTGGGCACCAAAGACAAAAATTAACCCCCCCCCCCTGCTCCACTAATTGAAAAATCAGTTTAGCCGCAAATCCTTGTTTTTTTTATTATATAGACTAGGGGATGCCCGTTGACTTATAAGCAATCCTTCCCAAAAAAAAAAGGAGAAAAAAAGAAGACTGAAGAGTGTGGCAGTCCACAATGAATGCAGTGGCACGCCATGTAGAGGGATGAGGGAAAATTGTTCTCGAGTCAGGGGGTTGTGGGGGGACTGACGCCGCTCAACCCCCCCACTCAAAAGAGAGAGGTCGCAGCTGATTTGATAACTTGTCCACCAACAGCCCAATAGCCAGAATCAGAGACATAGAGGATGACAGAAAACCCGTTGACTGCCCGTTGACTGCCACTCCCAGACTCAGAGACAGGGAGGGAGGTAGACAGACAACCCTTTGACTTCCACTCAGATAGACAGACAGCTTGTTGACTTCCTTCCTTTTTGAATTTCACTGCCACTTTCAGAGAGTGACAAATCCTTGAATAATAGAAACAACAGCCCAGTTGACTTTGCAAAATTATAAGCAGAAATAGTATTTTAGTTTGGTGGGGGGCGGGGTTCAGCCACATCACGCTTCTCTGTATGGAGGCTCCGCCCCCTGAGCCCCCCAGTGGGGGATGCCTTCCCCCTTCAACCCCCCCAGCTTGATAGAGACAGAGATAGAGTGAGAGATTGCAGACAATTTTATTCCTTTTCCATCAACAGCCAACATACAGAGTCAGACAGAGGCAAGACAGACAACCCGTTGACCCCTTTGACTGCCAGTCAAAGAGACAGGGGGTAGACAGACAACCCTTGACTTCCACTCAGATAAACAGACAGCCGTTGACTTCCTTTTGAATTTTGCCACTCCACAAAGCCTTGTTTCTTGAGTGTATTGATTTTGCCACTCCGTTTCGATTAGGCACTATAAAAAAACTTTAAACCCACACTGTCCCCCCTACGAACCCCCTGAGCCCCTGTGAGGGGGCTGATGCCCCTCAACCCCCCCACTCAAAAGAGAGAGGTCGCAGATGATTTGATAACTTGTCCACCAACAGCTGCCAGTCTCAGACTCAGAGTCAGTGAGGGAGGTAGACAGACAACCCGTTGACTTCCACTCAGATAAACAGACAGCCTGTTGACTTCCTTTTGAATTTGCCACGTTTCGATTAGGCACTAAAGAAAAAATATTAACCCACACCGTCCCCCCTACTCCACTATTGCAATTAGAAAACGGGTTTACATAGTGGACAGAGAGAGTGTGTGAGTGAGATAGAGAGAGAGGCTGGGTTGTTTTTTTTTGAGTCAGGGGGCTCCCGCCCCCTGAGCCCCCGGGGGGGGGGCTGCCGCCCCCCCTCAACCCCCTGCTTGAAAAAGAAGAGAGAGTGAGAGATTGCAGACAAGTTTATTCCTTTTCCATCTACAGCCAACATTCAGAGCCAGAAACACAGAGCGAGACAGACAACCTGTTGATTGCCTGTTGACTGCCACTCCCAGACTCAGAGACAGGGAGGTGGACAGACAACCGTTGACTTCCACTCAGATAGACAGACAGCTGGTTGACTTCCTTTTGGAATTTTGCCACTGCATTTCAACTGGGCGCCAAAGAAAAAAAATAGTGTTCATGGAGAGGAAGAGATGGAAATGAATACCAAAGGACGTCTGCTGACTGCTGCTTTGCAGCACCAGAGGCCATAAAGCTGTCCTTGGGCAAGCAAGTCCACCATTCGAAAATGTACACAGAAAGAAGGGAAAGAGATGGAGAACCTGCTGCTGCTGCTCCTTGCAGTGACGATGGCCAAAGGTCGTTGTCATCGCCCACCTTGTCGCATTTGTGCAGAGCGCAACCACACACTGCCTTCACCTGCCAGGAAACAGAGAGGAGGGAGGAAGAGAGAGAGAGAGAGAGAGGAGAGAGAGAGAGAGAGAGAGAGAGAGAGAGAGAGAGGGAGAGGAGGGAGAGACAGAGAGACAGATAGAAGATAGGGAAGAGACAGATAGATAGAGGACAAAAAAAAATTTCTTGCCTGAGAGAGAGAGAGAGAGAGAGAAAGAGAAAGGAGAGAGACAGACTGAGAGGAGATAGACAGATACACAGACAGACAGACAGATAGGCAAAGAGAGGAGAAACAGAGTGAGAGAGAGACGGACAGACAGAGAGTGGCAAGCGACAGAGAGAGAGACAGAGCAAAGAGACAGAGACAGACAGCCAAGAGACAATCTGGTAGACAGACAACGCATTGAGCTCCTCCTTTTCGGATTTTTCCGCCAATTCCGCCGATTTTTCGATTTTTCCGCCGAGTTTTGATTGGGCACCAAAGACAAAAAGTTATACCCCCCCCCTTCACTAATTGCAATTAGGAAAACAGTTTAGCCGCAAATGCTTGTCGTCTTTAGTAGATTGATTATATAGACTAGGGGATGCCCGTCAACTTGTAAGCAATCCTTGCCAAAAAACATAAAAAAAAAAGAAAGAGAGGAGAAAAAATGATTAAAGACAAAGCCTTCAATGGATATTGGTTGTCCCCACAACAGGCAAATCTTGTCCCTGGATTCAAGGAGAGTGGCATGCCACACATGAACATTGTGTGGCAGGCCAATGGAGAGTGACAAACAAAGCGTGGAGTGTTAGCCCCAGCCACTGACACCGGACAGACAAGGGGGACAGAAAGGAGAGAGAAGTCGCAGTCTTTCAGCACGCCACACTGGCAAACCTGGGACCCTCTGACAACTGAGTGCTGCCCTTGCAGCCTTTGCTGCTGCTCATGGAGCAACCCATTTGACTGCAACAGGAAGACTGACAGCCTGTTGAATGCAACAGTCAGCTGGGCACTGGCTCCAAAGTGCTCACAGAACCCAGAGGGAGAAACACAAACAGCCCGTTGACTTTAGTTCAAACAAAGAGGCAGTCATTGATTGATAGATAGACAACAGCCCGTTGACTGCAAAGAGACAGAGAGATAGATATCGAGACACACAGCCCATTGACTGCCACTCCCAGAGATAGGGAGATAGACACAACCCGTTGACTGCCACTCTTAGAGACAGACAGCCGTTGACTTCATTCCATTTTTAGTTTTTAGAGCATGATTGAAATGCAAAAGAGAGAGAGCGATAGAGAGGTTGGGAGGGAGGGAGGGAGGGAGAGAGAAGCTGGGTTGTTTTTCCGTCAGGAGGCTCCCCAACCCCCTCCACCCCGCTCAATCGATCAAGAGAGATAGAGAGAGGAAAGAGACTCCTCACTTGTCTATCCTGACACCTTCCTGTGGTTGCATCGAGTTGCTTGCAGCTGCCTTGTCTGATGGGTTGGTCTGCCTCCAATGAGATGGTCAGAGTCGCCCCACCCCCAAGCGAGAAAGTAACCAAGAACTGCAGGGAGGGACAGAGACAGAGGCAGTGAAACAGATAGAGAGATAAGGAAAAGACAGAGAGACAGAGGAAAATATGTTTTTGAGTCAGGGGGCTCCCGCCCCCTGAGCCCCCGGTGGGGGGGGCTGCCGCCCCCCCTCAACCCCCCTGCTCAAAAGAGAGGAGAGAAGAGTGGTGTGGTGTGTGACAGAGAGAGAGAGCGAGAGACAGAAGGACAGGGAGAGAGAGAGAGGGAGAGAGAGAGAGAGAGAGAGAGAGAGAGAGAGAGAGAGCGAGAGAGAGAGAGAGAGAGAGAGAGCGAGAGAAGAGAGGAGAGAGCGGAGAGAGAGAGGAGAGAGGAGAGAGAGAGAGAGAGAGAGAGAGACAGGGAGAGAAACAGAGAAGGAGAGACAGAGAGAGAGAGGCGAAGCGACAGAGAGACAGACAGCCCTTTGACTGCCAGTCCTACAGACAGGGAGAGAGAGCAACAGGGAGAGAGAGGTGAGTGAGAGAGGGAGAGGGGAGAGAGACAGGGAGAGAGAGGGAGAAAGAGGCAGAGCGAGACAGGAGAGAGAGAGAGTGAGAGGAAGAGGAGAGAGAGACAGGGAGAGAAACAGA